>CABFOU010314247.1:0-11057 GCA_900660325.1 Opsanus beta | reverse complement strand
GGTCATGACTGAAAGAACTAGATCGTGGGTACAAATGGCCGAAATGGGTTTCCTCAGGAGGGTGGCTGGCGTCTCCCTTTGAGATAAGGTGAGAAACTCAGTCATCCGTGAGGGGCTCGGAGTAGAGCTGCTGCTCCTTCGCATTGAGAGGAGCCAGCTGAGGTGGTTCGGGCATCTGGTAAGGATGGCGCCTTGGCGCCTCCCTAGGGAGGTGTTTCAGGCATGTTCATCTGGGAGGAGACCTCGGGGAAGACCCAGGACTAGGTCGAGGGAAGTTTGAGGTCCCCTGCTGGAGCTGTTGCCCCCGTGACCCGGTTCCGGATAAGCGGTTGAAGATGATGATGAGTTTGTTTCCACAGTGCATAAATATGCTTGTAAGTATGAGCACATATTGTACAGGCAGTTGGCACGCTAACATGACACACTTTAGATAGATAGATCAATAGATAGATAGGTAACTTTATTAATCCCCAAAGGGAAATTTCAGTTGTCATAGTAGCCAGGTACCTCAAAAAGATAAGAATAAACGATTGAAAAGATAAAAAAAACAATAATAATTGTTTTTTTTGTGGAGTCAATTGTATCGTTTAAAAATATATTGCTGCTGAGGTGCTAGTTTTCATTAGCGTGTTAATGGTAATTCCCATTATGTGTTAACCAAGCGGAAACACTCGAGCTTGTATTTTGTCCCCAACCAGGAAGTGCAGTTCCTTGACTGGCCTCTTGAGGCTGGCTCCAAAACAGAGCACATTCCCATAGAAGCCCATTTTAAAACATCCAACTTTATAGGAGAAATAT
The DNA here is from genome assembly GCA_900660325.1 of Opsanus beta. NCBI lineage: Eukaryota > Metazoa > Chordata > Actinopteri > Batrachoidiformes > Batrachoididae > Opsanus > Opsanus beta. Next base: position 10,259 of record CABFOU010314247.1, on the reverse strand, counting down.
ACATGCTTACAGCCTGGTACAAAACAGTTTAGGTCTCTATAGATAGCTTCCTCCATCATTGCAACTGTATGGGGGGTGAATTTTTTTATAACTTTTTAGTTTAAGACGTTTTAATTAATAAAATTCTGTATAAATGTGGGTGTGGTTGTTTTGAGGTACAGCAGCTGGGTCCAGCGATGACTCCTGCCACCATAACGGAGTCATTCGATGTTGTGTTGTTGTGTCTGTTTGGAGTATTTTATCACAAACACCTGGAATAATCTGGCTTGTTTTGCAGTGAAACGGATCATCTAAGATGTCCCTGTTGCAATTTTCATGCTGAGTGTTGTATGCTAATGTTGTCAGCACTTTTAGCAGCTGTCGGTAGGTCCACTTAATGCACGATTACTGAGGAAATACGTGGCTGATAACTTTTGCTGTCCACACCAAAGCAAACCGTTAGGAGAACCACCACGCAGTCCCCAAAAATATGATTTAATAAACACCCTAACGGAGGTTAGCTATTAGCTTGTGCTTCGGACTCGGGTGGGGGGTGCGTAGGCGTATTCAGGCTTTTTTTTGTCACACACAAAACCAATGGGTGAATTCACACAGGCTCTGTCCAGTATATATGCAGTCTATGGTGTTAACATTGAGTGAAAGGGCAGGGTGAAGAGATTTTGAGAATCATTTCTAACTGTATTGGTATATGGTTCCTGTTATAAATAAACTTAATAAACTGAACTTAAACACCACATTTTTTTTTTTTTAACTTACTCAGTGATAGTTTATAATGTCAGTTAGGTGGTAGCACAACTTCTAAATTCAGTCTTCTCCAGTCTGGGACCTTATTGTACAGTTAGCAGTAATGGGTGGAGTCATCGCCTGTAATTAATCTGAGATTCTTTATCAAATAGATTTAAATGTATCAATACCACCAGTAAATTATATGACCGTTTGTGAGGAACTAGTCTCCTGAATTGCCAGGAAATATTCCTGGAAAAGGATTTCTTAAAAAGCTGTGGGAGCCCTGGATACAGTACACTGTTGTTGTGTATATTGCATCAGATGTGACATTTGCTCTTGTCTCTCTTTTTTTTTTTTTTTTCCTTTCAGAAACATGAAAATGAGGAAGATGGACCACGCGGTGACAAAGAGGGAAGCAGAAGGGAAGAGACGGATGTAGCAATATCTTTCGTATTTGGTCAGAATATCAAAGACAGAGCGAAGGTACTTTCACACACCAGCATGCAGCGAGCATTGTGCCTTGTACGGCGTCCTAACTGATTTTGTATAATTTATGTGGATCTCTGTATCAGTGTAACACTTGTGATGTAAATATTTGAGCCGCATTTGCACAATGTCTTTTTATTCCCAACATGAAACAAAATTTTAAATGCAAATTTCGATGAACTAATAGCAGCATTTTACATGTAGTACACAAACAGAATGACAATAAGTGTCCCACAACTTTCTTGCTGTTTATGCTTTATTTTAGTAAATTGTTTGCAAATTGTGGATTTTGAAGCTGGTTAAAAACTTTTTAATTTAGAGTATTTTCAGACTCGAGTATTCTTTGTCTCTAGTTGGATGAAAACAGTACAGAAGAAAAGTCAAAGGACAGTGTGTTACTGGATTCTCAATCAGAGGGCACTAATTATTTCTTACAATACATATCCACATCAAGGTAAAGATCCATATTGTCCTCTTTGTTATTGGTAAATAATTTGATTAAAACTGAATTAATGAATGCATTACTACATTTACCTTTTCAGCTCTCAAAATGCCACAAACAGTACAGATACTGGGGCAAAATTTGTATTTGGGCAAAACATGTCGGAACGAGTTCTGGTGAGTTGACACTGTGCCATGTGCCAACTGCCATTTTGAAAAACCCTCAATAATTGAGCTGTGACTGAGCTCCAATGAAATAAACATTGATTTTTTTTCAGAGTCCCCCAAAGGGCGAGTCATCAAATGAAGAAAATAAAGAGGTTTCAGTGACCTCTATTTCAGAACCCCCGTCACAGGAAGCCACCCCAGAGAAAGGTAAAAAAAAAAAAAAAAAAATTCAGCTTTGATTATTCGATTAACTATTTTGGGTATTTCAGGGGCAGTTTTTTTCATGCTCCATGAGCTTGTGGTGATCCCATAGATAACAGAACAAATATCCAGCTCATATGTTTACATACACTGGTTAAAACCATTCAAACTCAGTTTTCCCCAACTGCAGATATAGCATTTTATCAGCCAGTAAGTATGTGTTAAATCAGTAATTCCCAAAGTGTGGGCCACTGCCCCCTGGTGGGATGTGAAAGTACTGCAGCTGTACAGTGAGGGGTCATTAAATATAAATAAATAAAAACATCTTTGATTTTAAATTTTCAAATAAATTTTAAAGTTGCCCAGAAATACTTGAGTAGTTTTAAGATGTAATCAGAAGTAGTAAAACGAAGCTATGGGATTTAAATTACATCTCATTCTTAATTTATGTGACCTAGTTTAACATTATGTATGGGACGTGTCGATTCAAATCATGAATAAAGGTTTGGGAGCGCTGCAGGTATTTTTTACCCGAGGCCAAAATATGGCCATCGGGTATTACATAGACTTTGCGTCTGTCCGCCTGTCTGTGCTCAGCATAAGTCCAGTCCTATCACTGCCAGGGTCTTCAAATTCACAGGGAGCATTCTTGGGGCACAGACCTTGGATAAGTTCAAAGATGGGTAACCTTGACCTATTCTAAGGGGTCAAAAGGTCACATTCTTTCTACACACTCTTTCATTGGTTACATGCTCATACGGCCGAGGGTATTTTAGCATTGCGCTATATTTCAGATTTCAAAGTGGGAAGCGCCATTCTTAACCCATTTGTGCCCAGATTTTTTTTTTGCAGTTGTAAGGCATATCATGTTATTGGCATTAGTACCTTTGAGATTTTTTATTGTGAGTCGAAAATGACAGTGATACACTTCGGCAACAATTTTTGCCAGTGGGGCAAAATGGGTTAAGCGCCCACTCCACCAACATGACCTAAAATACTTTAAAACATTGACAAAACCGTTACTGTAAAATTTAAGTAAAACCCAGATAGGTTTGCATTAGATCACAGAACCAAAGCCGGACCACAACAGCCCCACCCCCGAATTAAGCCAATCAGAAGGTTTAGGAGGGAATTCCAGCATTTTCTGCAATGCTTTTGGAATCATCCATCCTGTTTAAAGAGGCATTCATCTTGGTGTGTATAAACCTTTGACCCACTGAAAACCTGACATAATGAACAAAAAACAACAAAATCCAACAGCTATTATTTTTAAATAACTTTTACATGGGAATAAAGTAGACAAATGATCTAACAGCCGATCCGAATCTTAAGGATGTGTGATGATAACTTCATTTATACAGCACCCTTTAGTACCAAGCTATAACTCAAAGTGTTTTAACAAATGCAGTTGCATAATTAAAAACAATGTATGAGGATTGGCTGAAAAGTTCTACTTCCTACCCGATTAGTTCACATGAATGGCATAACTGCTTAAAACTTAGAAAGTTCTATATCAGACAGTGAGTGTCATTACTTTTCCACAGTCACCTTCCCTTTCCACACAGTTGCACCAACGCTGGACAAGTTTTTACCTCCCGTCTGTGAAGAAATCAGGTGTCTTTTCCTGACTTTTCCTGCTGAAGGGATGACTTTGAATTTTTTTCATGACTGCCACTTGTTTTCTGGGTCATAGTGATACACCCAGGACTCGTCACCAATGACAATCCAGTAGCATCACCTTCCTGCTCACGTCGAGCCAGATGTTCCTGACAAACCCCCTTTCGGTTCTGTCTCATTTCAAGAGTCAGCATAAGTCGGACCCATCGTGTGCACACTTTTCTAGAGCGGAGTACATCGTGGACAATGTGACGGCCCTGCTCTTTTGAAATTCCAACCATTTTGGCGATGTCTTTCTGCTTGACACGGAGATTGGCATGAATCAGCTCGTCCACCTGAACTTGATGCTGCATATCTGTGGCTGTTACGGGGTGTCCATTATGAGCCCGGTCATGCAGACTCTTCATGGCTGTATTTTTGCCATTCAAACTACTTGCCCACCTCCCAACTGAACTGACAACTACGCAGGCGTCGCCATAGACTAGGCTCATTCATTAATGAATGTCCACAGGTGCACAACCCTCTGCCGTGAGGAATTCAATGAAGGCACATTATTTCAAACACATGCCGATATATGGCACCGTTTTTTTACAGACTGCTGCGCGCATGTGTTACATCCAAAGTGATTCTGCACATGCCTGAAATTGCAGGCGAAAACAGTTTGGTGTAGCAATAGTCAGTAAGTAAAGGATTATTCTTGTACCAGTTTCACTTCGATATCTCACTTGTTACTGAAATAATCCCTTTGGAGGTACAACTTTTCAGCAGACCCTAGTAATATAAGACCAATGGTGCAAAACAGTAATAAACATTGTAACAAAACTTAAAATGTAAGTTCATAAACAACACCGTCAAATATATACAAAGCAAAGATGTCCTACTCATAATTTGTATGTTAAGGAGAACAGATGTGCGTTCAGTCTACATTTAAAAGGCTCAGCAGAATCAGACTGCTGCCTCATCCCAACTTGTCAGAGTGTTCCATAAAATTAGTGCACATTATGCAGTGCACTTAAAATTAGATCTCAGATGAACATGAAACATTTCTGTCTGATGCCCCCAAATACATTAGTTTGTTAGTGATCCTGGGGTTCCGTTGGACCTTTGGGATTAAATTTTAATTCCTGGTTGTTAATTTGGACCACCCTCATCAGTGACATAAAGTCTATATGGTCCCAAGATTCCTATATTTTGCTACAGTAGGTTTTACAGGAAGAACATGGCACAGTTCCTCTTCCTTTCCTCTGCTCTTAAGACAGACATCACTGCTTCTAGAGGTAGGGCCTTAAATACAGTCACAGATTCCCCACTTATCAACCTAATTATGACAAATAGTCATTCAAAATTTTTCTTGAATATTCCATGCTGTTTAGAGGTAGTCAGCTTTGATAGTCAAGAAAAACTTAAATCTACCTTGTAACTGTTTTTTTTTATATACAGTAAATTATATGATAATAAAGAAGACATTCTCATTGACTTAGAACATGTGTTGTTTGGTAATGTGCGTAGTTGCAGAAAATTGAGTTTGAGAGTTTTTCACGAAGGCATTTATGTAAACTAATGGCCTCAACAGAAATGTGACACTTAAAGTGTGATTAGCAGCACTTAATTGGTGTAATGTTTACCTTTTTGAATTAATACAGTAAAGTTTAATCAACAAAAACAACCTCTAATTGAGTAAATAAATTACAAAGAAAGGAGTCAGTGGAGTTTCTCCATTGATTTATTTTCCTTTTCAGGTTTTAGTTGTCAAGGAGGAGATTTGAAAATATAGTCCATATTAAAAGTGTCCTGCTGAGCTGAATCAGTTTTTAATAACCTTTTACAGTTTTAAAGCATGAAATATCTTTGATTCATACTGCCTGCAGTGAAATAGAAGTCAAAGCAAATGTAAGAATCACTGTGGGGTTCTCCACCCCCCCCCCCTTTTTTTTTAAACTAGTTTTTCCCATAGTGTCCCACCTTTTTGTGATTTGGGTTTGTAATTAAAAGTGGTTGCTCCCAGAAATAATACTCTATGTATTCAAGAGGTTTGTTAGGTAGTTCTGTGACTGTCAGTCTGTGATACTGGGGATGCGGGTATTTGTGGTGGATGTGTCAATGAGTTTGTTAATATGGGTGGCAAACTGAAGAGGTTCACATTAGTCGGGGCCCTGAGGGATTGTTTGGTTCAGATTCTTCCATAAGCACCAAATTTGGCCCACACGTCCTCCATATCATACTTTTTCCATTTCTGATGGGCGCCAAGATGGGCAACCCATGGGGCCGCCATATTGGCCAAATTCAAAATGGCCACCACCGAATTTGACGTAAATTATAACTAAATGTAAAATAATGCTAAAATATTGTGTGGTACCATTTTTTATAGGTTTTTCAGGTCAAGGAATCCGATCAAGAAGTAATTTAAACGTTTATATGGTGATATCTCCCTGTAGGGTCAGTCTGATGCTAATTTATGGTTCCACAATCATGAAGTTTCACCATATTTTGTGATATTTGCATCATAAATTCATAGGGTCATCTCATTGCTCACTCCATAGTTAATTTTATCAATGAAATGCTGTAATATTTTCCAGAAATACACAAAAAAATAAACCAAGTAACACGTTTCAATTGTATTAAATCCAAAAATCGTATTTGAAGCTAAAATCTGAAAAGATATAGTCCTGAGAATTCATTGAACCCGAAAAAGAGGTGAAGTTGGGTGACCCGGGAAAAGTGAGCACTTGGAAGTGATTGTAAGTAAGTTGAACAGGTATCAAACGAAATATCAGAAATGCAGGTGAATGTTGGACTGATGTAGACTGACAAAATTTACTGAACAAATACATCAATAAACCGAATCCAAAGTCAAATCTATGGATTGACAAAATAGTCAACACATTCTGTACAACAAATCTTAAACATGTATTCATGGAAATTTATTTAGCCAAAAATCAGGTGTTCAAAAAAGAATTAGCACTTCCCGCCAAACTGACATGACCAAACAGCAATATCAAAACAAATATTGAACTAAGTAGCTCAACCCAGAACATCATGAATGCAAGGTTTCTGACGAGCAAAACCCATATGACAAATGGAACTGTTTTACAAATGAAGCTCACAGTGTGATACCGAAATTCAACAATTAAAAACAACCAGCGTACTGCAATTGAACAAATCTTCAACCAGAAGAGGCACAGAACATCTAAAAGCTTGAACAATCAGTATATACATCATACATTTCCACGACTTCATTCCAATTCAGCCAGTGTCACCAATGACTTCTAGTAATCATCGTTTCCTAAGTTATTTACACAGCCACCTTCACATTTGCATAGTGTTGTGCACTTGATGCCAGCTTTCTTGCATTTGCATCTTCCTGTGCAGGACTTCGTGCAGTTACAATGCAGGAGGATGGCACAGGCTTTCGATGCATTATTCAAGGTTGTCCACAGTGGTTGCCATGAATTTTTCCCATCCTGGCACCATCCCCATTCACTAAAGTTTGGGATTTCCTGTTGTGCCTTGTTCGCCTGCTTCCAATAGAAGCTTGCCTGCAGTAAAGCTCGTTTTACGTGCTGTACTAAAGCTGCTTGGGTGGGTGGAATGTTTTCAAGTGACCTGCTGCCAGTGGTGAACAGGCACTGTCTTGCTTCTTTAACTGTGGCTGCACTGCAATTTTTACTGTACATCATGACTACGAATTGTTCTTTAAGTTTCATGTGGCCAGACTTGACACTGAAGAGACTAGGTTCCTCACAAAGTGCAACTAGTGTGGCTGTCAAGTCGGTCTTTTTCCCCACATCCAAGAAACTGAGACATTGTATCACACCCAGTCAAACTATAGTAGAAATGAAGTGCCAATGATCTCGAAGGACCAATTTCCAAGTATATTGTATGGATAGGAATATCACAATAGTTTTTACCACTTCCAAGGCCCGCCCATAGCTCTGTGAAGCCAAGAATCTCAAAAAAGTGGATGGCCAAAACCACAGCATCGCTGTCCACTGTACATAAAAATGCTATTTTATGCCCGTGTGCAGCAGCATGTACGAGATGCAAGATGATTCTTGTGTCTACCTCAGCATGGTTGCATGGTTGGAGCTCACTAACGTCACAAGGCTTGTTGGAGAGCACAGAATCACAACAGGTACTGAGAAGGAGTCTGCCACCATTTTCTGATTTGACTATCTCTGAGCTGATGTACGATGTGCTTGTTGTCTTCGTTTTTGAGGAATCCACTGTTCCAGTCATGCTTTGGAATTTTTGAACAACTACTGACTTTTGTTCGTGTGCCATATTTTCTGCGTGAGTGCTTTTAAGTTGTTCTTTTCCTTGATTCCTTGACCTGAAAAACCTATAAAAAGTGACACTACACATGATTGTAGCATGATTTTTACATTAAATTATGGTTAGCATCGATTTTGGGTGGCGTCCATATTTGAATCCTCCAATATGGCGGCCCAAGGGGGGCGCCCATCAGAAATTGAAAAAGTGTGATATGGAGGACATGTGGGCCGAATTTGGTGCTTTTGGAAAGATCTGAACCAAACAGTCCCACGGATGCCCTAAGGGCCCCGACTACATTACAAACAGATCACAGTGGGTGCTACCTCAAGTCCTTCATGATTACCCAAGTGCAAAATTATACAGACAGAGGTCATTTTGTCATGACAACGGCATTCATGATCACTGTTGCCAACTCCTCAGTAAGGAAAGTCGCTATTGGCTGTCCTAAAGGTCGCTAGAACAACATTGTGGGAGGGGCAAAAAGTGAGTAAAAAACACCCTACATATGTTTAGAAACACAAATGGACTTTCTTCTGTTGATTATTGGACTTTGAACCGACAGAAGTGACCCAAAAGAGACACTGTAGCGGAGTTACTTGGTTTTTTTTTTTTCTTCTTCTTTTGTTTGTTTTAACTTGAGTTTTTTTTAAGTCTGGTATTTAGTGCAGTGATTAATTAGCTGTGACAGATAGCTGGCTACTTTCAGGAGGTGAGGATGGATAAGTGGTTACCAGCCAGAACTCAGGATGGCAACAACAGCTCATGCTGTCAGACCTGACCTGTTTTCAAATTGCTAGAATCAGGAAAAAATGCACCTCACAATGTAGTGTTGCATTTCTGTTGAAAATATTGACCTTTCTTTTTCTTTGTTTTCATTTGTCATGGCTGTGTCTTATCAGCGAACAGTGCGTCAGAGTCTTTGGAGGAGTCTGCAGCAGCGTACACCAAAGCCACAGCTAAGAAGTGCATCTTAGAGAAAGTCGACGTTAAGACCGGAGAGGAATCGGAAAGCAACGTCTTACAGGTAGCAAGCCTACTTCTTCAAGATGTGCAGTAAATAAACCATCATGGCAGACAGCAATATTGCCCTTGCTTGCTTGTTTGTTTTCTTTAGATGCAGTGCAAGTTGTTTGTGTTTGAGAAGACGGCTCAGGCGTGGATAGAGAGAGGTAGAGGATTGCTGAGGCTCAATGACATGGCATCGACAGACGACGGCACACTACAGTCCCGTCTAGGTAAACGGTTCAGTAACTGAGGAGATGGTCAAATATATAGTTGCTGTTGGGAGTCGACATATCTCCTGTTCGTTTTTTTCAGTGAATCGTTTGACAAAAACATTTTTTTAAATAGCATTTAATATAGTTTTAGGAGGAAAATATATACAGTTTAATTTTTATTACCATGATTATTGCAATAACCTACAAAGAACACAAGAGGGCGTAACACTTGTAAGCCACACAGGCATGTATGGCACAGCATGCTCGTAAAAGAAGGTGGAGTAAGAAAAGGATTGTCATTAGAGACAAATGAATAACAGAAGACTGCTAATGAGGATGTCACAACTGTGCACAGAATAATGGAAAAAAAAAAAAAAAAATCAGCTTTTAATGTAGAAAAGCCATTCCCAAACTTAAGAATGCTGCAGCCCTCCCCTCTATATCCTTCACTCATAGATGAAAGTCTTCCGGATTTATCCGAAAATCCGGGTATTTGTCAAAACTCTCGGAAATGTCCGGTTTTCTGAATGTACAAATTTATTTTTCGGATTTTCACGTTTGTTTATGTTGAGCGACTGAGCGCCGCCATTTTGTAGTCTCGCTTGTGTGTACGAGACACAGAAGAAGAAGAGGAGGCGTGTCAACACTCCCCCACGCTGCGCGCAACATGCGCAGCCATTCCTGTGTGCCCCACAACCCGTATGAAACGTGGTGGCTTTATTAGATATTGCGGTCTTTCCTTTGTGTGCTGTTGAGCGAGACACTTACCGAAACGTTAATAAAAATGTACAAACAAGTTGAAAGGTCGGCAGATATCCATAGAATAGAAGGAAATGTGAAGAACAAATTTAAATGGTCGTGGTTTGAGGAGAAAAACACAAATGGTGACTTTTTGTCGGATTACGTGAGGAAAGTGGACCGGCCAGGATATGCGTTATGCACGTGGTAAGTTAAAAAAATCCTATTAATTTCGTTGCTCTTGCGGGTTCATGTTGAGATATAGACAGTTGTGAATGAATTATTATTGACTACATGAGGGCTGCAGCTATCGAATATTTTTGAAATCGAGTCTTCTATCGATTATTTTATCGAGTAATCGGATAGGGTGTTCCCTTTCTGTTTTCCTGGGTA
>CABFOU010314221.1:0-15201 GCA_900660325.1 Opsanus beta | reverse complement strand
AGGAAGGGACAGAGCAGGCTGTACTTCCTGAGGAGGCTGCGTCGTTTAACATCTGCAGGAAACTCCTGTGGATGTTCTACCAGTCCAGCGTCCTCTTTTACACTATAGTGTGCTGGGGGGGCAGCACATCCAAGAAGGACACATCCAAGCTGGACAAACTGATCAGGCGGGCTGGCTCTGTGGTTGGCCAGAAGCTGGACTCTCTGGTGATTGTGACAGAGAAGAGAACACTGGACAAACTGCTGGACATTATGGATGATGCCAGTCACCCACTGTACACTGTCATCAGCAACCAGAGGAGCCTCTTCAGCTACAGACTGCTCCTTCAGGACCAACAGACTGAAAAACTCCTTTGTCTCGCAGGCCATCAGACTGTACAACTCCTCACTCTGGGGGAGAAGGAGTAACAGGAAGACAGAGGACAAGACGAAGAGGAACAGTAGTAGCCAGTAAGCCAGTAGCGAGCAGTATTTCTGGTATTTGTATTTACATTTTGCAAATTGTTTTTTTTACTTTTACTTTTGGTACTCTGTGTGCTTCTTACCCTGTGTGCTGCTATACAATGCTGCTAGAACCTCAATTTCCCTGAGGGAGTCTGCCCAAGGGATTAATAATAAAGTTCTATCTAATCTAAATCCATGAGAAAATCATAGAAATCTTTAAAAACAATGTTCCTCAAAGAAAGATGGGACGGTACTTACATATTTCTCTCTCTACCGTCTGTAATATCATTAATCAACTCAAGGAGTCTGGAGGAAATTCAGTGTGTAAAGGGCAAGGGCCCAAGCCAAAGCTGAACACCTGTGAGTGCTGATCCCTTATACAACACAGTATCAAGATCTGTCATTCATCAATAGCTGATATAATTACATTGGCAAGGGATTACTTTGGGAAACCTTTGTCAAACACTACAACATGGAGTAGCATTCACAAATGCTGCATAAAACATTACTGTGCAATAAAGAAGCCATGTTAACCTTGTCAGAAAGTGACGCTGCCTTCTTTGGGCTCATAAGCATCTGGGTTGTACCAACACATAATGGAAACATGTATTGTGGTCATACAAATCAGTATTTCATACCTGTTTCATAAGAAATGGATGCTGTGTGTTCTGGACCAAACACGGAAAAGATTTGGGGTTGTAGCATAAATTTCAGGTTAAGAAATTTTCTGGATGATTACAAACTAACATCAAAAATACAGATTAAAAAAGTCATTTGTTTTATCATGGGTAGAAAATACATTATTCCTGAGGTCAGCAGCATTGACAAAGAAACTACATTAAAGTGTAGTTTATTCTCACATCCGAGGCCAAGTTTCTAACATTTATTTAAGGACATCTGCAGCATTATATTTCATCCACTTGAGTTTGTAAGAGCATTGTAGATGAAGGTCAGAAGAGCCTCTGTATTTTACTCCTTTAGACAGGCTGTACTGGGGATGGGACAAAGAGGCAGTATTGCATTGAATTTTAACAATCTTGGTACATTTTCATCATGATCACTTTTCATGGCTATTTTCTTGCAGCCATTTACAGAGGAAACAATTTGAATGAAGTTCAAGATTAGCCTGAGATCTCTTTAGGTGCTCCACGTTTGAGATCAAGGGACACACTGGAAAACATTTGGACTTATATGTCTTTGCAGAAGAATGAAGATTACAGTATGGCTGTGAAACTTGGATGTTAACCAGTGACCTAAGGTAATGACTAGATGTCTTTGGTCCTTGGTCTCTTTGGAGGATACTTGGGTAATAATGTTGTGTTATGGTTATTGAGGATACTGTGTCACTGGGCTGCAATAGCATGGGGATGGCAATTGCAAATGAATTTGCCTGATTCCACGCAATGTTCACTAGGTGTTGCAATTCCCTCGCCTGAGTTGCATGGCGTCGTGCCTGGATTTTGAACAGTTCGAAATTGGCGAGATGACAGAGGTCCTTGCCACACACTCCCAGAGTCATTGCTGGCATTGCAAAATCCTCGAAATGTAGTCTCTGCGACTCATAACGTGCAGAATTTGCATGTTATGAACATTGTGAGAGGTTGGAGAGCCATGAAACTACATTTTGAGTGATTTGAGAAAAAAATGAAGGTCTGACGTTCCGGGTGCTAGACACGCGCCAACAACCCTGGGACCCCTGGGAGCATCACAGTTTACTGAATAAATTTCCATGTTGACACATCATTCAACTGAAATGCAAGTACATAAATTATGCATGGCCACCTGACGAGGGCCAGGCAAATCCCGTGCGAACCCCACGCGGCACTCTTACGACTGTCAATGGCCATTCACATGGCCTTTGTAGGTGCAATGCTGTCGCTGTTCTCATGTGTGCCATGAGACATTTTCAGGTGCGACGATGTTGGTATGTTCTTGTTCTGATGCTGCTCAGCATTTGAACAGCACTCATGCAATATGTATGCAGACATTTTCGCCTCGAGTCCATGCGATATTCGGTGACATGCACTAACGTGAAGCTAGAACCAATTCACTGAGATACCACATGTGAATTTGTCACAAATTCATGTGTTCAGTCGCAAATTTGTGTCTCCAACTACTCTCCGACTGTCACTTTCCAGTGAGATAGTACCCTTGGGGATACTAAGATGAATAATATCTCTTTTATTTTCAGTGGATGTCAGCTATGACATTATGGTTTTGTTGAGCATTTATCTGTCCATGATCCAGCATGTAGGTGCCTCAGTGTTGAGGATTCCAGTGGCAGGAGAATGCCAAGGGGATGCCCACATTTCGCCTGGCTGCAGAAGATAGATTGTCACTTTTGAAAGGCAGAAATGGCACGGTTATCTGCCTGGGTGGTTGTTATCCAGTACCCAAGGTAATTCCATATGTGTGACGGCTATAGCAATGTGCAGTGCCAACACATGCTCCCGACCTGACCTGTCCTAATCTTAGCGTAAAAGACACAAGAAGAAAGTTGGGCTGATTGGACATGTTTTCTGCCTTCACTGCACTCACTTCAGAAAGGCCACGTTGGTCATGCAAGTGGCACAAACTGTGGATTTAAAGTGGACCCCATTTTGATGCATAATAAAGCAGCCTACATCATGCTCACATTGGTGTGGACCCCGTTAAGGGTACTATCTCACTGGGCTACGACTGTTGGAGAGTAGTTGGAGACATGAATGTGCGACAAAACGTTAATGAGCGACAAATTTTCAGTTGGTATCTCACTGAAATGGCAAGTTTACGAACAAAGTGCTCGGGATGGCTGTGTGCTGCTAATGTAACTGCTACAATATGCTATTATTATGTGAAAAGAGGCTATGTAAATACCCCAGACTGTAGGCCTGCAAAAAAGTACTGTAAATAATAACAAAATCAAATTAAATGAGTGGCTGAGGGGCTTTTCTGGGTGACTACCTCTCCGTGCACAGGCTGAAATGGCCACATCTCCATCCACGAAGGAAAAACAATCAAGTATTGAACATATTCCAGTTGTGCTCCTCAATACAAAAGAAAGTGAAAGCATAAGTCCAGATTGCACAGCAGAGGGGCTTCTGGACTTGCTCATCCACTTCCGGAAGTGCTGTTCCTCTGCGATCATCTCAGCAGTTTTTGCGTGCTCCCAGGGCAGCTCGTGCATGTCTCCCACGAGGAATGTCAGATCCTCATTTTTTTTCTCCAATCACTCACAATGTAGTTTCTTTCATCGTCAACCCCTCACAAAGTTCTTGCACATTATGAGTCGCGGAGACTACATTCAAAGGTCTTTGTGACGCCTGCGACAGCTCTGTGAGTATGTGGCGAGGACCTCTGTTGCCTCGCCAGCTTTGAACTGTTCAAAATTGAGGCAGAATGTGCACAACACGTGATGCCCTGCGACTCACGCGAGGGGATAGCACCACCCAGCGAACGTTGCGTGAAATCCCTCGTAAATGCTATTCGCAAACTGACGCAGTGCAGTGAGATAGTACACTAAGCTTACCCGTAATGGGACTTCATGCCAGCAAGACACACACACCAAAGGATTATATATATGAATATTCTGGATGTGTCCTTGCCTGCACTGCCCATACGGACCTACTTGTCCACATAGTGTCTGAATACAGCTGGTGTCATTTAAATGGTGGGTTGGGTTTATTTTCCCCTGCTGCTGAACTTTAAGTAATTTGATAACTGCTTCACACTGACCATTGCCGAACAGCCAACCAGATAATTCCTCACGGTGCCTGCTCTTGTCCAACAATGACGCAGCAGAGGATCACGATGCACACATATTCATTATCTGGCAAACACTGCTTTAACTTCATCTTACAGCCCATTAATTACACTTCATAGACGACTTAATGTGACAAGTACAAAACACTTTGGAACTTTGCTTAAGTTTAGCAGCAGACACACTAATAGCAAATTTGCAATTCAGGGTATAACTTTGTGTGAGTGCATTTGCAAAGAGGCTTGTCCTTCTTCCCGGCAGTCTGCTTCAAATTGCCTTGGAAAACCATCTTCTCTCGTGACTCAGCTCCAGAACAGCTCAGTCCCGCTGTGGTCATACACAGAGATCTTTCTTGTCTGTTTTGCATATTTTATTGAATGATCTTAAGTTTGCATTAAGTATTTACAGTATTAGAATTTGTAATGCAACCTTGTACATAGTAAAGTGGCCTGGGACGCACTCCCCACAGGAAGAGAAAAGTTTGTAAATATTTTAGTTTTAAAACTGCATTAATTTAGAAACTTTTCTATGACTGGATGGCTTAAGGATGATTACATAAACAAAATTATTTTGGCTTATGAAAGTCACTTTGCCTTATGGAAGTAGGCATGTTGAACTTCCCAATCTCCACATAATGTGATTTACGTCATTTGAGGCCTCACAGCACGAGTGGCTTGCTTTTACTGATAATGGGTAGATCAGCTATTTCTCAGATGAGAATCCTCATAAAAGCAGCCTCATAAAATCAGACATAGCTCTTAGAGTAGACTGTGATTTAGTACCTGCCACCAATACTGCATTCCTTCTGTCACCAAGGCTCCAAATGTCATCTTTATTTTATGTTAATGTGGGCCAAATTTATTTACCAAAACCCTAATTTTGTAATGTTAGTACAACCCTCTTTTTATAATGGCTATTGCTTTAAGTCATAAAATGAATATGTATACTCTTCTTTCTTTTTCTTCTTTTTATGTTCAGTCGATATTTTCGTGTGTATCACAGTCTACTCTGTAAGCCTGATCCTGTCAGATCTCAGAAGCTAAGCAGGGTGGATCCTGGTTAGTAGTTGGACCACTTAGGAAGACCAGGAACATGTGTGTTGCTCCAGGTAGAACTGGAGTTGGGTCATGAAGGGCATCTGGTGTCAAGCTTGTGCCAGATACTTGTGCAGACCTGTACTGGGTCCACTGTGGTGACCCTGTACATCTGAAAGACAAAACATTGTGTGTACCTGCTACTGCAGTGCTACATTTTACTGATCTTTACAATCTATAGTGCACAAGTGTACAGGTACATCCAGTGTTCCTATTTCCAACGTGTAGTACTGTAAATTTTGTTTTATTGAAACTCAACTGGCATTTTCCAGCCCAATTTACATGTCTATTTATATCTTCCTGTAGTTCCACAAAGAACTTTGTATTGTCTGCGAACCTCACCAGAAAATTAAACAAATCAACAATACTATGTTGTAAGTAATCGTAAAATGTAAGATCATTTAAATAATGACACCATGTAAGTATAAAATTTGAACAAATGCAGTTTGAGTTCAATTAGACCACTACTACAAGTGCCCAAGTGATACCCATGTGTTTCCTTTTCAGCAAATCATGATCTGCTTTACCATGACCCATAGCAAAAAGACCTTCCACCCAGGACCACCAACTTTATGTTTTGTACTTTCAGCATTTTTCCTGATCTGTAATCGTGTTTCATAGAGGTACAGCATCTGAACATAAATCCTCCAAACCACATCAGTTTTCCTCTGATGGAAGTCACAGCAATTTCCGAGTGAATGGGAGATCCAGTGATGCTACAGTATTGCGGCGACGGCTGTTGAACAACAGCCAGACCGACGGTGCGGGGATGGGGGGGGTGGTGGCATGCAGGGAGAAGGAAGGAACAACTGTGCCTGGATCTGGCTTTGATGAGGAGAAATGAGAGGAGGGGAGGCTCGGTCTTGGAGGGAAGCAGGTGTGCGAGGAGGTGATAAGAACGCTGTGTACACCCAAACACACATAAAAAAACCCATACATACTTCTGGAAATACTGCTTACTGAAACCTTTCCATCAACATCAACTCTGAAGATAATCCCTTCAAATACCTGATGTTTGTTTTTTTTTCCTGTTCTCATCATAAGACAAAGAATTATGGTATGAGGGGAGACAAATTTGAAAACGAAGGTATAATTTATGATCAGGAAAAGAAGTAAGTTGATATGAGGTTGATAGCACTTACGGGTACGTGGTTAGTGTTGACTGTATGTGCGTCCGCGTGTACCCGAGGATCCCCAGAGTGTGCTTTGTGGCAACGTGTGGTGTGAAACAAAGAAAAGTAATTTATGGATAAGATATTTCTTTGGCTGGCTTATTTCAAAATCCATTAAGATTAATTAAGTGTCACTAAATGTGGTGCTATAGAGTTCAGATTTTGCAGATGCATTCAAATGATTAGCTCAGAGATTTCTCAGCCCGCTCGACAGCTGCTAATAGCCTGAGTGAAGCTGGACCAGAGTGCCCTAATGGTACAAGAACAAGTCAGACTATTGGACTGGTGCATGGTGACTTCTTAACGCCCGAACAAAGTGAAGTGATTGAAATCATCTTTCATGGCACTGGCGCATAAAAGGTAGTGCACGGGCGTAAATCAAAACTCCATACAAATCAATACAGCATGCACCTCTCCTTGCTTGTTAATCAACGACAGTGACAGAGTAAGTGAGACAGAAAGGAGGCAATTAGACACTCTGCCATCAAATATTGGGTTTGTTTGGCAGGAAGACAGCAATAAGGAGAGGAGGAGACACAAGCAGACATGGCTAGTCTACTTTATATCCGCTGTTATTTTAGACAGACTTTGCACAAGCAATTAGCTCCAATCAGGGATTAATTGAGCTAACACAGAAGGAGAAGGATCGTTCTGGAATTATTCTGCTTTTGCATTGTTCCTAAGTCCAATTAAAACATCATTTAATTGATTGCCTGTCTGATGGCTGTAATTGTCTATGGGCACTTGTCAGCACATGTGTATGTTAAGCGGTGCATAAATTTATGTGATTCTGCAGTCATCAAACTGCTTTCATTGAGTTTTCAAGTCTACCCTTTTGTTTTTGTAGTATATTGATGCAGCATATTGTATGCATTGACGACACAACCACAAGAAGAAACTATCATGGTTTGACCCAACAGTAATATTTCAATTCAATTTATTTATATAGGGAGGGAGTTTTTACTCACCAGTCGCTGACGGGGCAGCATGGTGGCTTAGTGCTAAGCACTGTTGTCTCACAGCAAGAGGGCCTGGGATTGCTTCCCACCTGCGCCTTTCTGTGTGGAGTTTACATGTTCTCCCAGTGTATGTTTGGGTTTCCTCTGGTTGCTCCAGCTTCCTCACACTTCCAGTGACATGCTGGTTAGGTGAACTGGTCATCTAAATTGACTATAGGTGTGAGTGAGAGTAAAACGTTTGTCTATATGTGTCGTCTCTGCAATGGACTGGTGGCCTGTCGAGGGTGTACCCCACCTCTTGCCCGCTGACCAGTGTGATAGCCATCAGCTCCCCATTATCTTTGGAACTGGAATAAATAGGTTTTGAAAATTAACAGATACATTCAGTGGATGTGAACAAGTGTAACACAAGTGTCATTGTTAGTTTCCAATGGACACATTTGTCTTTTTCACTCTGAGCATCTACATTCTTAAAAAGCAAGTGCACTTGTGCACATCTGTGCACTCATGGTCTGGTCGAGTGGTACATGCAGGATATTGAATGACTGGAAACGGATGAGTATGAGGAAACTTTGCAGTAGTTGCTGTAATATTTCACCAGAGGTTTATTGTTGGATGACTACTGCTCTGTCTTGCATGCTTTGATGCTAAGAAAGCTGTCCTCACCAGAAAACCTCTCACTGCTGAGTTTGCTGTCTAAATACCAATGCACCAGTTGCTGGTGAACATTTTTCATGAAAGAAATGGCTGGCTGTGACATGTCAACAGCTTCTGGCCCAAAACACACGCAAGATTAATGAATTGACTGAATGAATCCATTTTGTCCCCTACTTTGCACTCAGATTGTGCACCGTGTAAATAGGCAAGTGGAGTTGGACATGCCCAATATACAGGTGCTGGTCATAAAATTAGAATATCATGAAAAAGTTGATTTATTTCAGCAATTACATTCAAAAAGTGAAACATGTATATTCTATTCATTCATTACACACAGACTGATATATTCAAATGTTTATTTCTTTTAATTTTGCTGAGCATAACTGACAACTAATGAAAATCTCAAATTCCGGATCTCAGAAAATTTGAATATTACTTAAGACCAATACATAAAAAGGATTTTTAGAAGTTTTAGCCAACTGAAAAGTATGAACATGAAAAGTATGAGCATGTACAGCACTCAATACTTAGTTGGGGCTCCTTTTACCTGAATTACTGCAGCAATGCGGCGTGGCATGGAGTCGATCCGTTTGTGACACTGCTCAGGTGTTATGAGAGCCCAAGTTGCTCTGATAGTGGCCTTCACCTCTTCTGCAGAGTTGGGTCTGGCATATTGCATCCTCCTCTTCACAATACCCCATAGATTTTCTATGGGGCTAAGGTCAGGCGAGTTTGCTGGCCAAGTAAGAACAAGGATACCATGGTCCTTAAACCAGGTACTGGTAGCTTTGGCACTGTGTACAGGTGCCAGGTCCTGCTGGAAAATGAAATCTGCATCTCCATAAAGTTGGTCAGCAGCAGGAAGCATGCAGTGCTCTAAAACTTCCTGGTAGATGGCTGCATTGACCTTGGACCTCAGACAACACAGTGGACCAACACCAGCAGATGACATGGCACCCCACACCATCACTGACTGGAAACTTTACACTGGACCTCATGCAACGTGGATTCTGTGCCTCTCCGCTCTTCCTCCAGACTCTGGGACCTTGATTTCCAAAGGAAATGCTAAATTTACTTTCATCAGAGAACATAACTTTGGACCACTCAGCATCAGTCCAGTCCTTTTTGTCGTTAGCCCAGGCAAAACGCTTCTGACGCTGTCTCTTGTTCAAGAGTGGCTTGACACAAGGAATGCGACAGCTGAAACCCATGTCTTGCATACATCTGTGCATGGTGGTTCTTGAAGTCACTTATACTCATCAAAATCAAAAGAAATAAACATTTGAATATATCAGTCTGTGTGTAATGAATGAATAGAATATACATGTTTCACTTTTTGAATGGAATTGCTGACATAAATCAACTTTTTCATGATATTCTAATTTTATGACCAGCACCTGTACATATCACTTAGAATCTGGAGGGACATTGTGAGCTCTTGGTGAGACAGTCCTGCATGGAAAGGGACCTGGAAGTGCCTATTGACAAGGAATTGAATTCAGCAAAAATCCCAAGATCCAATTAAAACAAAAAACAAAACAACAAGCTTGTGGGGCTAATAATGATCTTATTAGCCCCACAAGATTGTTGGCCTGCATCATCAGTGAGACCATGTTGACTCAACAAATTGATGATCAGACCCTTATTGGAATATGGACACATCATAACAAATCCCTGTTTGAAAAAGGACAGGAATCTTACAGAAATGGTCCAAAGATGTGTAACAAAGTTCATCCCAGAGATGAAGCGACTCAGCTATGAAGATAAACTGAGAGGTTTAAAGTTGCCTTTGCTGTATTATTGGAGAGACCATGACCATATGATAGACTGTTATATGTTGTTCTACAACAAGCATGATATACTCTGTCTGCTTAAACTAGACAGTAATACAAGAACAAGGAGGAGTTTCCAAAAGTTGAGCAACCACTGTGGTGCGACAACAACATTTCTTAACAGAGAGAGTAGACACCTTATAGAACCCCTGTCCAATCAAGTGGTGGATACACTGAGCTTAAAAACATTTAAAAACAGAATGGATCTACAGTGGAGAGAGAACCAGTATTTACATGAACAAATTCCCTGTCATAGTAAACAATGTGAAGACCCTGAAATATTAGAAAAAACATCGTACAGGCATTGATCTAATAGTTTTCACGACATATGGATAAAGTAATGAAAAGTGCAGGTACTATTTATGCAGAGAAAGTGGTTATATGGCATAGGAGTTGTAATTCTAACTTATAAACCAGGGGGTCCACACCAGGTGTATGCTTCAAGCAACCTGTCTGTGTCCTTGAACAAGACACAACATCTGCATTGTCCCCATCTACCCAGCTGTAAATGGGTACAGTCCTTGGCTGGGAAGTTGGGAGTAACCGGTGATGGACGGATGTCCCATTCAAGGGGAGTTGTAGACTCTGAACTGTTCCACCTTTTCTTATCTAGGGCTAACCATTGGCCCAACAAGCCTTAGGGTGTGTATAATTCTACTTATGTCTTACTATTTACACACTGGTGGTACTCGTACTGTCAACTTCCACTGAATGCTTAATGTGTGCCTTTGTTAATCAGAGTTGAAGCAAGTTTTTAAAAAGCAGTATTTTAGCTGGTTTAGCTAATATCAAATCAAATAAGCACACTGTAAATACAATAAATAATTCTGTAATTATGAATGCTAGCAACTATATCAGTTTTATGGCTTGATTTAAAAACTACAACTGACTTTGCTTCTCCAGTTGTGGCTGGTAAACGATTCCACAAAGTCGGAGTCTGATGTTCCCAGATAAGGGATGAGGCTCTACAACACCCAACGTCATTTTAGCACGATGCTTACTGGCACATAAGTCGCCATAAAACTTGTTGAATCATAAACAGGTATCACTTCCACCTTGGCTGACTTACCAGTGAGGCTTTAAACATATTTTGTTATTTATCTTGCCTAAGTTTAGTTTTATTCTGTTTGCTATATGTTGTATGAATAATGGTTTTTAAAAACGAGTTGGAATGCAAGGTACATGCTCAACATCAATGGTAAAGAAAATAACTGTCGCTAAACTCTAAAGTGGCGCACTGTTCATGTATACCAGAAGAAATAAAACCAGCTGGGTATATTTCTTCAGTTGTTTTTATACCACAAATGTGCCTATTATTACAAATTATGGTGCGCCTGCTTTTTTGTTAAAATCTTTTGCTGTGACACTCATTGAAGAAAATGATTCATTAGCAAAAGGTTTTCACATTACACTTTACTGCGAGCAGCATGATGGACAGAGCTGTTCACAGCAATAAGAGTTCACTCTTATTATTTAAAGTGTATTTTATGAAAATTTCATGCCCACATGCGCAAATATGTTTCAGCTGTTGAAGAATGTACTGTATCCTGGACCACCGGCTGGCCAAGCATCAGCCCATCCCCTTTTTTTAAAGAAAGTTGGTTAAACACCCACCTGAAATTATTTTTTTATTAAAGTTTATTAAATGCTGCCCTAAAATAAAGTAATTTTGTGACCCCAACACATTGTAAAAACCAAAAAAATGAGTTTTCAAGATGTTTTTCTTGTCTCTTCAGTGTATTACCTGTGATGACGTCATCAGTGCGCGATGGTAGTAGTCGCATGACAGTGATTTCAATTTGAAAGTTTGCAGTCCGAGAGTAGTGGTACATACTGGGACACATTGAGTAAACTGATCAAAATGAATTTAATCAACAATGTGTCCTGCACTGAAAATCATCTAATGTGTTGGTTTTTTGGTGGATTTCATGCTCTGAAGGAATGAGTGGACAATCACCGACTGCTGGTGTGCAGTGCTTCTGGACACAAACAGATGATAAACAGATAACATGGATAAAACTGTCTCCATGTTGGCAGTCAGCGGCAGGACAAATTGAATGTTCTATTATTTTCAGTGAGAAGTTAATGGAAAAATTCCACCTCCTGTGGCAAATGAATGCTGTTTTATCTTTAACAAGGACAGAAAGGTGATGGATTTTTGAAGTGCAGAGAGCTGCCTGGTTTTAAACTGGTAGGAATAACCTAAGTGCTATTTCCAAAAGGAATTAATTTATAAACTCACAAAAAGTTAAGTTTTTAAGCTGCCATCAGATTCAGGCTTTCTTGTTTTAAAATAATGCTGTGCAAAATGTTTCAGTGAAGTAAATTATTGTCCTTGTCATTATCACTGAAAAATGACCATGCCTCAAGTCACCTCTTACACACGGCACTGGCACTGCACACGGAATTCTGCTGTGACAGTTTTTCTGCTGCTAACATGAGAAAGCAGCTTAACATTGACTGGACATCCACTGACAAGCTATGAACAAGTACAAGAAAAAAACAAACTTGCAATCATCGGGAAAGTTCCTTGTCTGATATCAGGTCAAAATTTTGAGCATGCACACAACTTTCCGACATCAGCTGACAAGGAAGACATTTAATAAATGAGAATAGGATTTGGACAGGACAAAAATAGACACAAATGGGTGAGTTATTTGTGATTTCTTTTTTTGTTTGTGATGAATTCAGACATTTTATTGAAATGGGCATTCCATGCAGCCAGTTTGCTCCGTGTAAGCCTGATCCTATCAGGTCTCAGAAGGTAAGCAGTGTAGAGCCTGGTTAGTACTTGGATGGGAGACCTCTTTGGAACACCAGGGGCTGTCTGTGTTTCTCCAGGTGAAACTGGAGTTGCATTAGGAAGGGCATCCGACATAAAACTTGCACCACATACCAATGCTGATACGGCTGTATCAGCTGTGGCGACCCCGAACAAACAGGAGCAGCCTAAAGGACAACAGCAACATTGAAATGCGCATTCCGACACAGATGCACAAGCATAGCCTGCGTGCTTGTGCATCAGCCCACCCCCTCTTCAAGCAAAATTTCGCACTGAATGCTCTCGGCACTCCGAGGTGCGAGTATGGTATTATTCTTCAGCATCCTCCACTTTTAGACCATGATGTATGTCATATAATGTTGGAAAAATCATCTGTAATTATATTAGATCCAGTCAAAATAACTAACTTCCATGGAGAATTTCATTAGCAATATCTACTATACAATTCAGGTTTTGACAAAATTTAACAATTCTATTTTTAATATGACAAGAAATTTTTCCCACTTGACATGTTATCACGATAGTTCTGATTAGTAACAAATCCAAAAACCATATATCTAAAAATCTAAAAAATGTCTTATATGTCTTACTTTTAATCTCTAAAATAAAAACATTACTAGACATAATATAATTATATTACTCAAATTTCAATTATGACAAAATGAATGAATGAATATAGGTAAGTTTATTTCATACTAGTCAAAAATATTTTGACATTTTCAACAAAATTATGCATATGTCATAAACAATTTTGCCTCTGTGTGGTTTGTTATCTTCTTTGGATATAAATACAGATAACAAATGACTAATCTGACCACTCATAACACAGTTTGATATCTACCCCATTCATAGTATGCGATATCTGCAGTGGGATGCTGTTGGTACTTCAGGCTTCTGTCCAGTCACACTTCAGAGCACAACATCTCCAAAAACTCTATATGTATCGTGTGCATCTGTCTCATGTTCTCTGTTGGGTTTGTCGCACCCTGATGTCCTGCTCCTGTGATTTTAACACTACACCTGACAGCTGTTAGATGTTTGTTGGCTTGTCGTTTTACATCACTGCTCCTGTCTTTGTTTGTGCACAAGTGCACTCTGAGTGGATTCCAGGTTTAACACATTGGTGATGCACAGGGGATGGTCTGGTTCCCTGGATTCCCAGCCTCCCTGTGTGCTATTAAGTTTACTATTCAGTTATCCATCCATAGATTCATCCAGCCATTGATCCTGGCCCACAGATGTGTTATTTATTATCCTCAGGGATCTCCATGCACTACTTCGTCACTTGATATCCTGTTGTTATTTTAGTTCTGTAACTTTATTATTATAAATTAATTTTTGGTTGGTTGGTTGGTTGTTTCTGGCATGCACAGCCAAATTAAAAGCAATTGTTATTCAGAAATATGCTTTATACTAACAGGATCAACCAACCACCTGTGCCGATTTCAAGAATCAGACTTTGGTTTGTATGTCTCACCACTATGAACACAGCTTGTGGGAAATTATTTTCCAATCCTTGCTTGCCTCTATGTGAGTGTGTTTGACACATTCTTGTGATTATGGTAACTAAAAAAAAAAACAGTCCACAATTGATACCTGCCCCATAGGCACTCTACTGGTAGTAAATGAGCTCATTAGAGTTTCGGATTGTTGGTTGCATATATTTGCATAAAGCGATTTCATTCGTGGACATGCTGATTCATTAACAATCTGTGGTAGACACTTGACACTTAACCAGTAGGTGCTGCCTTGGTATAAATTTTAGGTTTGTTTTGTTGCATATATTTGCATGACTTGGTGCCAAAATGTAGACTTGGGTTCAAATCACACTAATGCTACCTGTCTGTATCCTTAAGCACCCACTAAATCTACTTTTTCTCATCCACCCAGCTGTAAATGGGTACTGGACTTGGCTGGGGAAGTAGCCTACAACAGACTGGTGTCCCATCAAGGGGGAGACATACACTCTGATCTGCTTCACACTACAGAATCCGGAGTTAACCACCGGCACCAATGGGCCTCAGGGCTGATAAATGTTTCTCTTGTAAACATGATAACTCATTAAGAATTCATGGTAGACATTTTGTAACAATGGGGGATTGGCTGCTTATACATTGTTGTTTGATACATTTGGTGCCTATATTTGCCTATCTCTTTCAGAACCACTGTGGTCACCCAGAGCAACTGGGGTTGGGGGCAGGGGTTTAGTGGTTAGCACTGTTGCCTCACAGTAAGAAGGTCATGAGATTGATTCCCACTTGTGGCCATTCTGCGTAGAGTTTGCATGTTCTCCCCATGTCTGCATGGGTTCCTTCCTCCCATATCCAGAGACATGCAGGTTAGGTGGATTGGAAACTTTAAATTGTCCGTAGGTGTGAATGTGTTTGCGGCCCTGCGACAGACTAGCATCCTGTCCAGGGTGTACCCCGCCTCACACCCTATGACTGCTGGGATTGGCTCCAGCCCCCGTGACCCTTAATTGGAGTAAGCCGTTGAAGATGAGTGTGTGTGAGTATATATATA
>CABFOU010314101.1:0-10979 GCA_900660325.1 Opsanus beta | reverse complement strand
CAGGAGTGTTGGGCCAGTCCACATGTTATCTGAAAGGCTAAATTCCCTTCTTGACTGGAGAGTCGTAACAAGCTGGTGTTGACATTTGGCTTTACCATTTCTTATCAGACTGTCATGGACTGAGATTCACTCTATTCAAGGACACAAAGACTTCAGGCACAAGCCACTCACCCTCCCCTCTCACCCTGTCCCCCACTTCTCACATCTGCATCTCTGGGTCCTGGGGAGGGGTGGGGACAGCACTTAAATAGCTGCAGCCCCCAAATCATCCACTTAACGGGCCTCAATTGGAAGCAAAGGACTAAAAAATTTAGTGTACATAGACAAGTCAAATGTATATGTGCTTTGTTTGAATTTGTGAAGTGTGCCATTATTACGTTCAACTAGTAATAATTGTGATAAATCATTGTAGGCTGAGGTACTTGTTTTGTGTTGTAATCTCGTTACACTTATTGGTGTAAGGACAATAAATGAATTCTGATTCTGATTCTGAATTGCAGGGAGCAGAAAACAGACGGAAGTGATCAAACAAAAACAGGATTTATTTAGACCTGAATGGAAATATAACAGTCATGGTGCGGGGGATGAGTGGCGAGATAGCCCACTCTGGCGGTGGAACAAGGGTGCCGCAGGCAGGACAGGTTGACACGGACAATGGAGTGAGAAGACCCGGAGGGAGCGGGCTGGTACCAGGTGGACATCAACGGAGCCGGGGTGTACTTGGGAAAAGTAGAGAAATACAATGGCGTAAGTTGCAAGCACTTGTAAACACTGGAGCAGATGAAAAATGAGTGATAGTTTCCACAGAAGGAAGGAGTCTCAGTTCTGTTGGCACCGGCTGGCAGCATAGAAAATATCTGCACTGTGTGCCTGAAGCACAGACTAGAGCAAGCAATCAGAGTCTTGTAGAAAAGCACTTGACCTTGAACTTGGCTTGATTTGAGATATTGCGAAACTTAAAGGCTTGGAAAACCTTCTCTTAATCAGAGTCTTGCAGGAAACTACTTGAACTAGAATCTAACTTAGCTTGAGAACGTGATTAAGCTTGGAAGTTTGGAGAAACAGTCAGAGTCTTGGAAACAAGTATCTGAACTGAGCTGACTGAGCTTTGAGAATGAGATAAGCTTGGGAGCTCGGAAAAACAGAGACTAGATAAGTACTTCTGAAAAGTCAAAGACTTGCAGGCGAATCCCCACACTGAGCCTACTTTGCTTGAAAATGAGTTAAGCTTGGAAGCTTGGAAAACAGTCTCAAAAAAGGAAGGATTAAAGTTGGGCCACTGGCGCTGACTGGCAGCGTAGAGAAAATACTGCAAGAGTGCCCAAGGCGTAAGCAGGAGCAAATAAACAGAGTCTTTGTAGATCACACTTGACCCTGAACTTAAATTAGCTGGTGAACGTGCAACACTTGGTATCTTCATAAACTGAGACTTGAGCGTTATCTCTTAATCTTTGTCTTATTTGAGTCTTTGTAGGAAAAAACACTTGAACTGAAATGTGACTTCATTTGCACGTGAAAACTTAGAAGCACCGAGACTTGAAAAGTCTTCTCTTGTTCAGAATCTCTGCAAGAAAAAATACTTGAACTGAAAATCGACTGAGCTTGAGCTCGTAAACGTAGAAGCTTTGAAACACAGAGACTTGCAGAGTAATTCTCAAAATATTTATACAGACTTTGGCTGAAGCAGCAGAGGGCATGGGAGCTCAAACTTATACAGGCTTGACTGGAGCAGTAGAGAGCATGGGAGCTCAGAAGGCTGGGAGGTGCAGGTCGTCAAACCATGTTTGCACTGCGGAGAAGAAGATCAAACAATCATAGTAATCAAGACAAGACAGAGGGGCCAGGATTACCTTGGAATTCAAATGAAGATTCAGATGGGGATTTGAATGGAGAATCGAGGTAGAATCTGGAAGGAGAATCTACAGGAATCAGGCAGGAGGAGCTGCAGGGAGATTCTGCAGGTGATCTGGAACGAGAATCTGGTAGGCGGGACTGCAGGTAGAATCTCCGAGTAGGATCTGGCAGGAGATTCAACAGGTAATCTGAAACAAGAGTCTCGCAGGCAGAACTGCAAGCATCTGGGAGTAGAATCTGGGCCTGCTGGAATGTCAGGTCTGCGTTTATATGCCCAGGACTTGATAGGCAGCAGATGAGATGCAGCTGATCTGATGACACAACTCTCAACTCCGAATTGGCTCCACCTGATGGCAAAACAAGAAAAGAGCAGGGCAGCAAAAAGGCAGAGACAAGGCAGACCATGACATCCATTTTCTTTCTGAAAGTAAAAATGCAAAAATTATTAACAAATAAGAATAGGTTTAAAGTATGAAAAGTGTATTACAGTTCTGCTCATAATTATTGACAACCTTGAATTTTAAGCACAGAATGTTAAATATGTTCAGAAACAAAAGCACATGAACAGGTTTTGTACAATTAAATGTTTAATAAAATGTCCCAAGTTATTGAACAACAGCAACAAAACAAAATGCTTCATATCGTGAAATAAAAAAAACAGACATGAAATGTAAATGTGACAGATTTTTTTGGAACACCAGTGAATTTACAATAAATCATCCTTTTCACAACCACTTTTCTTCAGACAAGTCGGGATAGATAAATGAACATTTCCGCATTGCTGTCACAAGTTTGTTGAGACAAAAAATAATTTTTTTCTTGCCAAATCTCATGTTCCATACACTACACCAGTCTGGGGATTACTGTTTTATTCAGATGAGCCTGAAGTCATGAGAGAACATCCTTTGATTCTAAGGTGTGGTGGCCACATTGTTATCTAAGAGTTTCATACTGACTGTGGCCACCCAAAGACCAAGAACATCATAACAATATTACCATGCAAAACAACACAATAACCAAAGATTGCTAACACTTACCATGAGTCTTTGTGCCACACCAGTGCAGAACCCTCAGTTTGTCGAACAAGCGCCTTCTCCAGTTGCAACGTAGCTCCCACTTAAAGGAGTAAGTTGTCTTAGGTGACCCCAGCATCTAATGCAAACAGAAGTCCATAAAATGTACAGGCTGCTGCTACTGAAGCACAGTCAGCACAGACTCACACTGAAGTCTTCCTATTTCGATGCAAATGTTTCATTTTGACCAAACATCAATATGTGACATCAGTATGTGAAACACAAACACTACCCCTAGCCTGAACCATAACCCGCACTATGACCATAACCAAATCATAGATAAATCTTCCCTGATGATAGAGAAGTGAACGAGATAGTTCTATGTGTTGTCAGAGAGAAATGTTGCAGCTATCAAAAAACACTTGTCTACACCCATTACGAAATGACGCCACAGGGTACAGAACTCATCACATTGTGATGGAAAGGGGTACAGACCAAGTGTAAAAATGTGACGGGTCAGGATTGAGAATGTGTTACATTGGCACTTATGCACAGGCATCTTCTCATTCGAATGGTGTCCATTTGTTTGCCAGGTGGTGGACTGGGCTGATGATTGTGAGGAAGTATTGCATGAAATAGCAGTAGTAGGATGCCAGGCATACGAATCTGCATAGCTGTCTGACACTGACAAGCGCCCCATCCCTGAGGATGAGGACAAGTATCACAACAGGACCAGTGCCACGGACTACCAGGAGGCTGGCAGTTGCCTTAGCTAGGTTGTGGATACACTGTGAGCACAGTCTGCATGCCCAAGGAGCTCCATCAACCTTGCCAGTTGGCGATATTTTACAGGGCGAAGCCACAGCCCAGTCTGATGAATGGCAGTGAAGGCCTCACTCTGTTTTGACAGGGCTCTGTCAAAATTGTTGGCATGTGACTACATGCCAACAACTTTGACAGAGCCCTGTCTAAACACAGATATATGACACAATGTCTCAGGGGAACAGTCTCCATCACCCTTTCTAACAGTCACATGAATGTAACTCAGTTGTTGCAGACTCAGCAGCATGACACAAAAATGCTTTAGGCCCTGGCCAATGGGGGTCTTGGTGGCTTCCCCTCCCTTGGTGAGTTCTTGGACAGGCAGTGCAAACTGCCGATATTAGGCGCTGACCATAGAGTATCATTCTGTTTGTGGATCACAATGATTGATGTAAATTAAGTCCAAGACATATTTAGTGGCTTGGAAATTATCCCCTGACTTGTCTCGATAAATCTGGCTGTGAAATTGATGATTTACTGTAAATCCACAATAACTATGTCACAGTATATGCCTGTTTTTATTTCACTATGTGAAGGCTTTTATTTCAGTCACTTTGGGCATTTTATTAAATATTCTAGTTGTACAAAATTCATTAATTTGCATTTATTTCTAAACATTTTCCAAATTCTGCACAAATGTCGGATGAGTGGGGGGCAAGAAATATGACCGGGAATGTATGGCACTACTGGATTCATTTCAGTGATAAGATACAAGCAGCAAAAAGTGTCACTATTGTTAAATACAACATATTCTTTGTGACCATTCTGTGAAATTCCACTGATATAAATAATTTTCAGTGATTTAACCAACTGGTAACAGTGGGCAAGCGTTTGAGTGAATGT
Organism: Opsanus beta; assembly: GCA_900660325.1. Lineage (NCBI taxonomy): Eukaryota > Metazoa > Chordata > Actinopteri > Batrachoidiformes > Batrachoididae > Opsanus > Opsanus beta. The sequence goes on along the minus strand of CABFOU010314101.1, from coordinate 6,447 downwards.
TATGTATTATGCATGCTTGCTGTATCCAGGCACTCAACATCCAGTGCTTGGACTGTCTTATTCTCACTCATGCATGGTGGCTTTGGCAGATTTGTCACCCACCACTCAAAGTCTGGCATTTCTGCCTATGTAATGATGTATGACACACAGTCATTCCGTATTTGGCAGTGTAGAGAAGCCATTACATTACAGAGCTTGTCATGGTACCCATCTCACCATTATGCAAGTTTAATGGGAAGCTTACTACAAGTTAATGGACTGCAAGCTGTGCCGAAGCAATTATTTTAAAGTGTAAGATGCATGCATAATAGAGAGAACTTGACAAGCAGTTTAACTGGAAAACGGAAACATATATAACCAGTGATTTTGCAGAATGATTTCAATAAAATCAATAATGCTGACAAAAGTTCACCTTCACTCAGAATGTGTAAATGTGAAAGATGTCCAACTGGTCAGCATGTATTGCACAGTGAATTATCCTGCAGAAATGTTAATAGATGGCAACTGCTCAGCTGCATACTTACTGTGTGATTTGAAGCTGAACTTTTGGAATTATTTGCAAGTACACAACCATCCATGATTGCATTTACCTGTGATGTACCAGCACTCATGGTGGGCATAATCTAGATATGACACCTTTTTTGATTCAGTAGTCTGCCCACCCTGCATAGCAGGGTTTTATGTATTTCTGATTAGCTTTCAAACCTTCTTCTAGACTCACCAAGAGAAGATTCTGAGAATTTTAGCAAAAAGCAGTGGCACACTGATTCATTGTCATGAATGCATTCAGTGTGCCACTGCTTTTTGCTAAAATTCTCAGAATCTTCTCTTGGTGAGTGGAGAAGAAGGTTTGAAATGTCATTTGAAATGACAATGAATGTTCGTTTAAATGGCCGGCCTTCAGCTGAATTGTGAAGAATATGTAGCCAATTTTGTGCTGTTGTATTTGATGTCTTTATGATTGATTGTTGTCTTGTCTAGCAGCAGCTGTGTACTTAGTGAAAGCATTTACAAGAAAAAAAAAAGAAAAAAAAGAGGCTGGGCTTCTGACCAGAGAATCCAAAGTTTGATTCCCTGTTGTACAGGAAACTCACTAAGGTGTTCTTGAGCAATCTGACATATAAAGTGCCTTATGTGTGCGTGCGTGTGTGTGTGTGTGTCCTCAGCCCATATATAGGTAAAGAGGTGAGGCATGAGTGAGACTGTTTGACATGAGCAGGACAAATGAAGCCCAAGCATGCTCAGCTAACATGCTAACCTTGATTGGAATGTTTATTACATCCACCAAGGATGTAATAAAATCGTCTGTGATTATTTGTTTGTCTGTCTGTCTGTTAGCAAGATTACATCAAAACTACTGCACGGATTTTGATGAAATTTTCACCAAAGATAGATACTAGGCCATGAAAGACTCCATTAAATTCTGGAGGTGATCTGGATCCAGATCAGGATTCTGGATCAAGATTACACTTCATATAGGCTTTGAAGGATTACATCAAAACTATTTCACAGATTCTCACCAAATTTGCACTACAGATAGATATTAGGGCAGGAAAAACTCCACTGAATTTTGGAGGTGATCCTGATCCGGATTGGCAGGCGTCAGAAATCTCTGATTGCTCTTGTTAAACCATATGTTTGGGGGCTGAGTGGTGGTTCTCATAACAGTTTTGCTTTGGTTTGGCTAATAAAAATAATTACTAACTTATTTCCTCAGTCATTGTGGATTAACTCGACCAATTATTTTATTATTTTATTAACGTTTACTTAACCAGGTTAGTCCCACTGAGATCAAAGATCTCTTTTGCAGGGGAGACCTGGTCTCCCCTGCAAAAGAGACTGTCCTCATACTACCGAAACTACCGTTGGCTGCTATAAATGCTAACGTCATTCGCATCATACAGCTAACAGGCTAACCTTAATTCGGGTGTGTATTACATCATATTTTGGGAGACTGAGTGGTGGTTCTCATGACAGTTTTGCTTTGGTGTTGGCATAAAAAATGACCACCGAATTTCTTTAGTAATAGCGGATTAACGATCTAACTTCATGAAGCTACTGATAGCTGCTACAAATGCTAACACCATTAGCATCCAAAATTACATCATACAATTTCAATCAACACAAGTACTGGTGTAAACACGTCTTAGATGATCCATTCAGAGAATTAACTACACAACAATCCTTATTATTATAGATAAGTGTAATAAATTGATAAGTGTAATAAATTGCTCAAAAAAAAAAAAAAAAACAGCCCCTCACAGTAGCTGCACCCTGAGCCTCTGGATGACTGCAGCATCAACACCATATATACATTGGACAAGCTTTGCGTGACATCACCCATAGGTTTTCTGTCGAGAATATGAAGCCTATATCTGGGCATTGCCATGATGGCAGCAGTCATTCTGGCAACATGATGATGAACTCATGAATGCATAACGGGGTGGAGCGCATGTGGTTCAGTGTGTGATGACTAAAGCCTGAACATGCTCTCCTCGAGCCCGAACCACCTAAGCTAACAGGCTAACCTCAGTTTAGGAGTTTATTAAATCATATTTTTGGGGACTGCGTAGTGGTTCTCCTAATGATTTACTTTGGTGTGGACATTAAAAGTTATGAGCCACTTTTTTTCTCAGTAATCGTGCATTAACATGGTTTATGGGATTAAGCTACTGATAGCTGCTAAAAGTGCTAACCCTGTTAACATGCAACATTAATTCCGACCAGAGTTTCATTCAGCGCAAATGTTGCAGCAGGGAAGACTTAGATGATCCATTAGGACATTTCACCTCACAACAAGCCATATTATTCCAGGTATTTGAAATAATATACTCCAAACAAAACAGACACAGCCTCCACAACAGTTTTTGTACCAGGCTCTAACCATGTTTGTTTCTGCTCTAAAGTTGGATATTTTAACATGGTCTCTTATGGGAATGTGCTTCTTATTGGAGGTAGCCTCAAGAGGCCAGTCAAGGAACTGCAACTTTTTCTTCTTCCAGTAGGACTTCATCTGAGGCCATGAATGCTTAAAGTCCCTTCACACATAACACAACTCTGACCGAAATTGGCCGAATACGGCCGCAACTGGCTGAATCAGGCTGAAACAAGCCGAACGAGCGACACCCGAATAACCCAGGGCACTTTTCCATTTTCCAAGCCTTCACCTCACACTCACACGGGGCGTCCTTCAGGTGCCTCTTCACATAATGCAGGTGTTTCTTATTTAGGAGGTAGTCCTGCTCAGGAGCCCGGAGCCACTCCACCATCTCAGCCTCCTGCTGGGCCACGAATTTGATGGTGACGAGCTCTCTGTGGTGCTTGTCGCGTCTCTGGCTGTCGAGGGCTTGCTGACTGTCACTGTTGCTGACGTCAGGCTATGGCTCCGGGCCCTAGTTGCCTGTGGACGGTGTGGAACTGTGTGGTGTGTCCGGGCTGCTTGACACGGGGTCCAGCTCTGGCGACGGTAGTGTGGGTGTCGCGTCCCGCAACTCGGCTGCAGTCTCGGCGGGGCCCTGTGGCCCTGATGTGCGGCGGCAGCGGCGGCCATGTCCCTGGCGGGCTAGTGGCTGTGTGGCGGTGTGGTGCGTGTGTATGTGTATGTGTGTCCGTCTGTCTGGGTCACGCACTCGGTCTCACACACTCGCTCTCACTCGCTCGGTTGCTCACAATCTCTCTGTCACTCACTCCGCCTGTCTGTCTGTCTGTCGTGTACTGTGGATGTGGTGGTGATGTGTGCGGTTGCCCTGGGGTCTGTCGCTGTCGTTGTCGCGCTGTCTGTCGGTCGCGCTATGTCTCCCTCTCTCTATCTGTGTCTCTCTCTCTTTGTGGCTCTCTATTGGTGTGCTGGCTGCAATCAATGATTATGTGGGCACTGGCCTGTGTGCCGCGCTTCCGCATTTTATAGTGTCCAGTCATGTGGGTGTTTTTGTCCCACCCCCACCTGTGCTGCATTTGTTGCCATCACGGGAAGTTGTGCAGTGCGTTTGATGGCATTCAGGACATTCCAGCGCTGTGGGTGTTGCATTCGCTGCCCCGCGACCCCTCGGCCACCAGACGTCTGGGTTAGAGGACACACACAACCCCTCGGCCGGCATACGTCTGGGTCGGGGGAGGGGGACACATGACCCCTTGGCCGCAATCATCCGGGTCAGGGGGGCCACACAACTCCTCGGCCGCCATTTGTCCAAGTCGGGGGAAGACACATGACCCCTCGGCCGCCATGCGTCCGGGTCAGGGGACACACACGACCCCTCGGCCGCCATGCGTCCGGGTTGGGGGGACACACGACCCCTCGGCCACCATGCGACCGGGTCGGGGGGCGGACACGCAACACTGGCCCGCCCTTTCAGTGCTCACCTCCTCGAGGCACCCCGACTGTGGTGTCCTGCACACCATAATTGTGCTGGCCGAGCGATTGGGCCCACATTTCCACTGCTATTGGGGGTTCGTACCTCGAATGAGGCCGAGTATGTTTCGAATGGCCATCCGGGTGCCATTCGCCCTCATTCAGCTTCTGGTGTGAAGGCTGGCTCGATTGCGACATGCGGACAGGGGTCGATGTGGCTGATCATTTCGTGCAGACCTGCAGGAGCGGTCTTAATGGGCCAACCTGCGTACGACATGCCATGTGAATGTTGCGACTATGGTTGATTGGCGGTACAACCTCAGCTCGACCGCCGTTTGATTGAGTTTCCACTACGAGTGCAGCGCAACTGTGGTGTGCATGTGCTGTGGCTAAACGGCTGTGCCGACTGCTGTACGAGGCGTTCAAGAGCGGGGTGACTTTTCACAAGTGCTGTTCGAGTCCTCCTTCATGCGCTATTCGGCCGAGGTCATGTTATGTGTGAAGGAGCCTTTTCCGATTGGTCAGCCCTCAAGGGAAAAAACAAAAAACAAAACAAAAAACATCAACACACAAGCTGTCAGTCAAAGTGGCCACGCCTCTAACATAGAACTGGGGTTTAGTGAACATGATAATAAACATGATTTTTGATGTGTGAAAGACAATATATATTTTAATTATATAGTTCCATGTATTTTGATGTCAGATGTTTTCTGTTTTCTTTTCTTCAACTTCCTTCATCAGAGTACTGAACAACAGTGCGTTCAAAGTTGATGACAATAACCACTGTTTTCCCACAAAAAAATGACAGCACCCATTTACAGTATTTTTCAAATAATTCATTCTCTGGCTAATATAATATGGTCAATGCAATTATAGATTTATTTGTTCATTTTATCTTGCTCATTATGCATTCGAAACCAATGGGTATTTCTCCCAGGGTGATTAAATCCCCATGCTTAGTGCCTTCTATGGCAACACACTGTCATTGGTGTGAATGGGTGAATGTGAGGCCAAAAAAAAAATAAAATAAAAAAAAAATGTGGAAAAATTTGGTTTAACCTCCTGAGACCGAGGCAATTCATTATGTCTTCTGTAGAGGACAAAAAAAGTTAAATGGAAAGATGCTTTTTTTCCTTGGTTCTCAGGAGGTTAAACTCATTCTGTTGCACAATAATGGCAGTTTAGTCCAAGAATATGTCAGGCTGCAAGGCCGATCAATGAATATAATGTCAAATTTCTTTGAAGAATACAGCATCCACTATTATCACAACTCATGTTTGATATACTAGGCTGCAGATTGATGGCCTTGAGGACAAACTTCATCATTTATATTTTAATGAGGACTCCTTGCTTATACAGTTTGAAATCTCACCAGCCATTCATGTAAAAAGGAATTCAGTGGTTCTGAACCAGTCCTGAAGTTCTTTTTCTGATGTGTGCTTGTGCATATATGACATGCCGTTTACATGAGCCATCAGGCATGTCACGACTTTCAACATCAAAGAACATCACTCAGGTGACCCAGTAAAGTTGATCAAGTCGCTGTGTGCCAATCAGCAATATCCCACAGATCCTCTCTGTTGATTCAGAGCCAACAGTATGCTTCATAAGAAGCCTCTATACTGTGTTAGGGGCCAGTATACTTCAAAAGAGTTCCCACCTTCTGGGCAAAAACGTGCAGTCAGTTTATGAAATTGCAGAATTTGCTTGTTGATTTACAAAATTTATCACTGGAACATATTGATAGTTTATCTTTTTTTCTTATCATTTACTCTGCAAAATGAAGTTTAGTTACTGACAACTACTCTCCTTGCTAACTGTAATTTCTCTGTAACACCATCATCAAATGTTCTTGGAAATAACGTTGAAAATATACAGTGCATCCAGAAAGTCTTCACCTCACTTCACTTTTTCCACATTTTTTTGTTACAGCCTTGTTCCAAAATGGATAAAAATCTTTTTTTTTTTTTTTCATAAATATTCTACACACAATATCCCATAATGACAATGTGAAAAAGTTTTTTTTTTTTTAATTTTTTTCAAATTTTTTAAAAAAAAAAAAAAAAAACAAAAAAAAAACCAAAAAAAAAAAAATTACA
>CABFOU010314082.1:0-11373 GCA_900660325.1 Opsanus beta | reverse complement strand
TTTGTTTGTTTTTTTTTATCAGTTAGAAATAGTCCACAAACTGTTTGTTTACTCCGAAGTCACGTTTGATCTTGCGAGGTTTTGCGAGATTTCCCGTCTGACCTGGGAACGTTCGTGTGTGGTGTGTTGTCCTTACCGTGTGGCTGCACACCACACACTGTACGACCAAAACTGTTATATCTATGATTTTTTTATCACCATGTGTGTGGTCTCTCAGGTATTGAAAACCTACCGACAATTTTAAAATCTTGCCGTGTGAACCAGGCATAAGATTTGCAGTTAACTCAGGCGAGAGGATATTTGTTGTTTATTTGTTGAGTCCCTCTTGTACAAATCCTGAAGACTATTGATGCTCCACTTGCATCAGCTGTCAGGTGATGAACTTCTATCTGATGTTGAAAAGCAGATCAATACATTGTTAGAACTGTTCAAGTACACCGTATTTGTTTGTTTTGCTTCTACGGACACTGTGATTTAAACTGTAGAACTGAATATGGTAAAACTCAAGACTAAAGGTAAGATGAATATTTAGACATAAAATATCTGCTATGTTATGTGTCACCACAGCAGCTCATAGTCATACTGACGTCTACTGGTATGATATATTGTAGCACTGCTAATAGTAAAATTCATTTTTGGCTTCTCCAGCAAGTAATATTGTACTCATTATTGACTAGAAACAATTCCAGATCAACTAACATTTAGTTTCATTAATTGCTGTAGATTTTTCTTTGTTTTCACTGTATAATTTGTCTTGGTTATATGTTGGGATATTTAATCTTAGAGTGGAAATTGACTATATACATACCAAATTACCATTTCAAGTTAGAAATTTCTCACTTCAAAGTTTTAATTTAAAATCAGTGAATCCTCCCCCTCGTCGGTTGCTTTGCTCCCTCTCTTCCCAGGATTCACTTGTTTTAAAATTTTTTCAATGACATCCCTGTGCAATTAATTCAACTATCTATATATGAGGGAGAGATATTGATTGAATTAATTTTTGAAGTCCTGGCATTGCCAATTCCTGTAGCGAGTGACTGGTGGATCTCCTGTCAAATATAGTGCCAGTCAACACAATGTGAATTAATTTATTAATTTTATTATAATTTTTAATTAATGTGTATACTTATTCTTGTTCAAGACTGAGTCAAGATGAAATAGAATTGCTTTCAATTCCGAGGGGCGACCCAATTCAGTAAAACGGTTGTCTAGAGACCGGTTTTGAAACAAACACTGGACTCGAGCCATGCACCACCTGTGGGTTACTTTTTTAATCTCAGTTTGAACCCATCGGAGGTTATCTCAGAAGAATCTAATTGGAGATGACATTAGTGTTAATGGAGAGTCATTAAGGTCTGTGTGCCCTAAAGAGGATCATTTATGTTCCCCTTGACAGATGTCACATGTTCTTAATCTTCCTGTGAAGGGATTGAAGGACAACATTGTAAATTGCAGAAAGTTGGTGTCTCAAGCAAAAACAAACATAGATTTGGCTGTCTCTGTGACAGACCATGTGCCCTAGATTCTACAATTCATGTGTTCTTCAATCTGTGTATAAAAAATGCACTTCAATACCTGAAGTATTTGTTGCATCCTGTTGCAGATACAATAAGTAATGTTTCCAGAAATGGAAGAAAAACCTGCAGTACTTTTCTAACTTTTTTCCACTCACTTATTATGTTTTGCCACTGTTGTAGTTTTGTGTTCCTGTCTTTCAGACAAACTCACCATCAAACCCTTAAAAACAGGAAAATAAACAGAAGAATTTTTATGTAAACTTGCTGGGGCATCTTCATGCCGACTTCATTGTCGTTCTATTGTTTTTACTGAACAGCTGCCTGGGCATCACTCTGGCAGTAGTCGGCTTCTAAAACACACTCATGCAAAGTACGGCTGTCTCACCCTTTGTGTCCCTCACCAATGTGTCCATGTCTGTATGTATTAAAAATAAGATTTTGGTGAAGGTTTTTCTGATTTTATGTAGATATTTTCCATCACTCTGAAATCGTCTAGCCCCTAGCCTTCTAGCAGTAAAATATATGAAAACTAATGCACAGAAATTTGTACAGTCCCATGTAATATTTAGCCAGAAGGCAGTCCTTTGTCACAGAAAACAAGATGTTGGAGTTTCCGTCCAAAAAAAAAGACAGAAATTTTATTGTTATTCTAACCCTAACCCTAACCCATTTCTGAACATTAATTGTGAAACATGCATTTTGCATGTGCATGGAAATTCATGGGAATATTTATGAAATCACACGCACTTTACCTTTCGTATGATATCACACAAAATGCATCATAAGAATACGTATGTTGACCTGTTAGGACCAGCTCAGTCTCACATTTTTTATTTTGTTATAACGTCACAAAATGTGTTATATTTTTATGACACGGTCAACTTTTGATCACTGTTGTTAACCCGAACCCTAACCATAATCCCAACACCCCCAGTCCCCCCCGTGTCACCCTAAATTTTGTGATACCATCATGAATATGTACTCAATTTTGTGATGGCATCACAAACTACTATTTTTGATCACTTTTCGTGACTCCATCACGTTTTTGTCGTGTGATCGGATTGTTAGGATACACTCATTCTGTGCTACATCTTCCACATCATTTCTCTACTGAAGAAGCCGTCTGCACGTGTTCAACTTTTGGCAAAAACCTGCACAGATATGATGCTACCACTCAATGTTCATACATAAATGAAAAAACATAAATATCCACCGTCTCACCTTCTTACTCCACACATGAACAATAAAATAGCAACATGCTATGACCCTGTGCGTCTTTTTCCCTCACATACAGAGGCAGACTTCGTGGGATCGGCACTCGTGAGGGAGAGTGAGGGCAGCAGCACCGGCGATGATGATAAAATCTACTTCTTCTTCACTGAGAGGAGTCAAGAGCAGACAACAACGTACGGCCACAGCAGGGTGACACGAGTGGCACGGGTTTGTAAGGTGAGAGCAGATTTCATGTGGCAAACATTCTGAAGGAGTCAGGTTGGTTGTCAACTCCTGACTCAGGTAAATTATTTACTAATAAAGTTGCTCACAGGTTCTCTTCCATAGCAACAAGAAGTCACCTTGCAGTGTCTCTCCTTGGTTTCTTGGCAGCATATTTTTGTTCTGGTCTTGTGATGGGTGGTGTGACATTTGCAATTTCCACTGGCTGAGCACACTTTTGGGTTAATAACCAAGCTGATGTCAGCGACTTGGACTTAAACGCTGGATTTCTAAACAAATCAAGGCCTGGACTGAAGGATTTGTATTGTGAGCGCACCAGAACATGCTTTTTTGATCAAGAATTGGATTTCAGGCGTTTCATTAAGGCCTGCGTGTGTTTCTGATTGTGATTTCACTCGCCACAGTGACTGCATTCTGTCTTTATGTGCACTGCGGCCTGTGGAATAAGTGCACACTCGTGCACAAACTTGCAGATCACTGCGTCTACACAGCGTTATTGAACATGTTGCCTTCATTTGCCATCTGTTGCGCTCTTGGGGAGGGTTATTTCCCTTAATGTGCAACCTTGAGCTGATGTTGTCCTGTGTTTCTTTTAATCATACCCTCTCCTCCGCTCTCCCTGCCTCTCCTGTTTTTCATTCCTCCTTCCCTCCTCCCTTCTCCGTTTCTCACCCCGCAGGGGGACAGAGGGGGTCGTTTAACTCTGCAGAAGCGGTGGACATCCTTTCTCAAGGCCAGGCTGATGTGTTCACTGCCCGAATATGACTTTCACTTCAACGTCCTGCGCAGCGTGTTCGTCATGCACGGCCACACGCCGCAGGACACACTCTTCTACGGCATCTTCGGCCTGGAGTGGTGAGTTAGGAGCTGTGTTATGTTGTCAGAGCTCAAGCTGAGGAAGCTTTGAAAGACTTGAATGTGAATGAGTAAAACAAAGATGAAACGCAGCGATCAATACATTGAGTTTAAGGAGACAGGCAGGGAATAGATAAAACGGAGGGGCAAGGTAAACTCCCAGATAACTTTTTTTGTTCCAAAGAAGTTAGGCTGAGCAGTTTTGCAGGAGAGAATAAAACAGAATTCAACAGCTTGTGGTCGAAACTGTTGAAGTGAGCTTCTACTTGTCAGAGATTCAGCAATTCAGGAGTAAATGTGCCACGTTGTTGCATGGTGAGGAAGATGGGGATTTAGCTGAAAATAGACAACAGAGGGCTGATGTATACTTTGTGCCTGCTACACACCACAATATAAATGTACAAGTAAATATACATATGTCTGGAATGGTGTTTGTTGAGCTATAAAAAAAAGTATTTTTTGGATCATGTTTTCCTTGACCTTTGACCAAAACTACTCCAAAATCTAATCACCTCTAGATAGCTATCCAAGTAATATTTTCACCAGGAAATCCGTCTGGCTGTTTTTGACCACACACACACACACACACACACACACACACACACACATATGCGCGCGAACAATAATACCCTGCTGTTGCTGCTTCACAGACGCGTAGGGTAACAATGGCTCTTTGTAATTTCTTGTCTTCCCTTACAATGTTACTTTCTCCTCTTTAGTGCCACCTGCCTTGCCTTGTGTGTCCAATTCATCCTACACCTCCACAACTAGTGATAGACTGAATAAACGGTCGGCCGATTAACTGGCCAGTTAAATACATTTTGAGATAATCGGTCTTGGCCGATGTCTGTGCTCATGAGGTCAGTTTAAAAAACATCTGCAGTTACCTCTGACAAATTGGGCTTGTGAGTGTGGCTTCTGTGAAATGATGCAAGGCATCAATCTGCATGAAAATTGACACAAGGGAGAGCCTTGTGTCAGTTTTCATGCAGATCGTGCAGCAGATAACAGAATATTTACAGAGGAATCCTTCAAATGGTGATGCAAGTACCAAATTCGGCACATATACTTCTTAGAGATTACTCTTTTGAAAAAACCGACTGGCCACTTGAATTTTCATTTGGCAGCCCAATTCAGTTTTGGTAAACAGTAGTGCAAATTAGTAGTAGAGAAAGAGAGAGAGAGAAATAGTAAAAACAAAGGAAAACTGTTCAGTGTAAGTCTCCATGAGAGTAGAAATGACGTGAAAAAGGAAGAAAATAAAACAGGAGATGTTCCATAAGTTCTGTGTCTGCCATAGTGCCCTCAAGCAAAGCACAGTGTGTTTTCTGCAGCGGACTTTAAGACAGGTTGAGGTGTACATGCTGAGGTCATTGACACATCATTCAGATGGGAAAGAAAGATATATTTCCAATAACATTATGCTGAGGCAGGTTTAACACAAAAAGAGAGAGAGAGAGAGAGAGAGAGAGAGAGAGAGAGAGAGAAAACGGGCGTACGTGCACGGGCTGTGGGTGTGCATGGCGGTGTGGGGTTTCGTGCTGTGTTGGGCCAGCCAACACAGCCCAAATTTTGGTTATTTTCCCATTCAGCCTGATTCGGCCTAGTTCATGCTCGAGTGTGAAGGGGCCCTTAACTTTTGACCCCTGTACAAACTGAAATTGAACTTTGTCACCATTCTTGCGGTTTTTACCCCATAACTTCACAACAGTCATAGATAGTCCAAACTATACCTTTTTGGAATCTTTATGATTAGACAAATAATGTGGTATAGTTTTTAATATGATTGGGGTGTTTTTAAATTTTGACCCCTTTGTAATTCCTCAATTGACCCTACCTGGCAGCCTATTGAAAATTCACATGTCCAGTCGGTTTTTTCAAAAGAGTAATGTCTAAGGAGTATTTGTGCTGAATTTGGTGCTTGCATCACCATTTGAAGGATTGTTTCAGTTATCTGCTGTACTAAGATGGGTGCCTTAAAACAATGTGAATGGGTGTTTTGAAACAGTGGGAAACATATCAGTCCTGGATGTAATGTTACCTGTCAAAAAACACCAAGACTTGAAAAGAGACTGTTCAGACAGTAGCAGTGTAAAATAAATACCTTGTTCCATTGTATTACACGCAGAAGAAGAAAAAAAAGATATCTGCATTATGTCAGCCATCAACCTCCCTGTTCTCTCAGAATCTGCACTGTCGTTGAAAACCCATACTGGCCGATCACCAACCATGTTTTCAACTTCTTGAGCTGGTCGTTTGTGTTGCACTTATTCGACTGATGTTACTACGGCAACATTGAGTTTACTGTGGTTGTTTGCGGCCCACACTCTGGTCTTTCTCAGATCATGTGTATATTTGTGTGTTGCTGCTTGCAGGAAGAACGTGAAGGCGTCTGCAGTGTGTCGCTTCTCTCTGTCTGAGGTCCAAGAGGCCTTCCAAGGTCCCTATATGGAGAACCAAGACTCGGGTTCTAAATGGACTGAATACACTGGAAAAGTCCCTGAACCGCGGCCTGGAACGGTAAACACTTGCGCAAAACACACACAGAAACCACTCCTGCTGTGAGTGTCTAATATGAAGAATCCAGCACAAGTTTCTGAGTAGAAAAATCTCAACAAAGAGCAGATGAAACTGGAAAGAGTGATGCATAAAGGCAGAGAGAAAGATTGAGGGTATGATAGCGGGGCCAAGTGACATCTTCACAGAGAAGAGGCTCAAAATACAACCAGCTTATGTCAGTGAAACCCATTTCCATGGCAATTAAGTCCAGGCTGTAGCTTTGCTGACAATAGCTTAGCGTAGCACCCAGGGCTATGGCTTCTTCTGCGATGGCTGACATTATCCACTGCAGTGTCATTTCAACATTTTGTAGGGATTATTTTCAACTTTGTGGTTGGCTATTGAATGGGAAAGAGAAGGTTTTAACTTGGCAGCATGAAAGCTTCTTAAAAACGTTAACCAAAGTTGCTGAAAAAGGTCAAAGAGGGAAGTTGTCCCCTTAGTCATGTCTCTGTGTGAGCTGAGTTGCCCGTGTGTCAGCACGAGGCTGCTGACCTCACAGATGCTCATTGTGGCCTGAGCGAAAAGTCGTATTTTACACAGACAAAATCTTTTTGCTTTCATTTTCTTCTTCATCCCTCAATCTTCCCTTAGTCCTCAATCTGTACCCCAACTCTCATTTTTCAATGTCAAATTAACTCTGTTTTCAGGTAATAAAAAGTACACGAGACAAAAAAAAAAAAAATGCCTTACTTTTTCCTCGAGCCTACTGGCTTGCTTTCTCATTTCCATGTTCAGGACATGTCATAATGTCGGACATTATGAGCTTCAGTTTGGACAGAATGATTTGAACATTTTGCCGGATTAGATGTTTTGGTTGGAAGGTCAGACAGAAATTCAAAGTTTTGATTTGTCCAAGTTGACATCATAAAAAAATGGAGTGAACCTGTCAGCTAGTTCTGGCAGACAACTTGAGTTGCATTGCTCTACATTCACTTGTCATGACTCACTCTCCTCATAATCTACCTAAACACTTCCTGAAATTTGGGAGGGCTGTTGAAGACTCAATTTCCCAGTTTTCTCCTCTGCCTGTGCATGCCACCACTGCCACATCAGCGTCGCTGCCTGCTTTCAGCCCCGCCTCCACGCCAGCATCCACCTCTTGGCTTCAACGGGGGGAATGATTTGTATATCTAATCGTCACTCCCCAATATTGCAAGTAATACTCTGCGGGGAGTGATGAGGTTGGCGCCTAGATGCCAAAATTCTAACGGTGTGCTGTTGCTGCAGTAAAGATGGTCAAATGTGAGTTGTCTGACTGAACTACAATAATGGCATCCTCCAGTATGACTGTTGAAACAGTAATATTACAAATGCTAATTAATTACTTTCAACAAATCATTTACTTTTGTGTAGGTTTGCATTCTTTATATATTACTGGAGATAGTATATTACCATGATAGTTTTTTGCAAAGGCGTCTGCAAATATTGATACTGAGTCAAGACTACAAATAGAAATATGCTCATCGGAGATATTTTCTGTCGTCTTTCTCACCAACAGCAAACAGTTATAACAACTTATTTTGTGTTCCTTATGAAGACGAGAACAAAGTTTGAATATGTTACTGCGGACATCCATATTGTTTTTCAAGTTCAATGAATGACTGCACGCTTTTCAGAACGCTGAAATTCCCAGCTTAGGGTTTTCAGAGTTTACCCTTGTCTTGAATGCAGCATATGTCCTCATTGCTTTTGTTTTCTCGTTTGACTACAGTGTATAACCGACGCTCTGAGAGCCAAGGGTATAAACGTTTCCACCTCGATTCCAGATGACGTCTTGCATTTTGTAAGGAGGCATCCCCTGATGTCCAGGGAAGTCCAGCCTTCAGACAGACGCCCCCTGTTGTTCAGGAGGACTACAGACTACACGCATGTGGCTGCACACGTGACCCAAGGCTTAGATGGACAAATGTACCACGTGTTGTACATGGGAACAGGTGTGTAGCAATTTGTGTGTGGAGCAAAATATCCAGCGTATTTGTGTGGTCTGTCCTGAAATTGCTATGTTTTGGTTTTTTGTTTAGATTGGTCTCTTCTCTTCCAGGCAGCTAATGGTTAGAATTGATTTCACTGTGATGAATCACATTGTTTTCATCACAGTTTCATTACTTTTTTCAATGGAATGTTTTTGAGAATGCTCCACCTTCAGAGATATTACAGCTGGTTGCTGAAAACTGTTGCATTAAAAAGCTATTTTGTCATAAAGTTGACCCAACCATGACTGTATTTGCAGTTTTTTTACAAATGTGATGTTACAGTGACTTAACACAGTGCATTCACATGTTGGTAGACTGCAACAGACGGTAAATAGGATGTTCAGTTGCTTTTAATGAGAATAAGAAGTAAGTCCGATGTAAGCCCTGAAGCCCGTTGCTTATCTATGGATTCTGTCGCATGAAATGAATGACAGTCCACGACTCTTCATGGATGGGACACCAGTCTGACACAGGTTACTTTCCCAACCATGGCCAGTACCCATTTACAGCTGGGTGGACTGAGACAATGCAGATTAAGTGTCTTGTCCAAGGACACAGGTAGCATTTTATTGGCAGGCCAGCTCCTTATTCACTGAGCCACCTGCTCTACAATGAGAAGATGGCACGAAATTCCGCCACTGCTGACTGTGGAAGTGGTGCTCACACACTGGCTATGTGTTGTCTAAAGTTAAAAATGTTCATCTTTTACCACTTGTTGCAATGTCAGAAATAAACCTGATGTTGATTTACTTACAATGATAGTGAAAAATGGATAGTGAGAGAATAATTCTCTTAGTGCATACCTGGATTTGCTCCCTGTGATTAGCATGGATGAAAGGCAGCTGCAGAATTACTCCCACAGAGAGCAGAAACAAGAATTTGACTTTTTCACCATCTGCCTTTGCAAGATGTTTTTATGGAGGCTGCAGTGCTAATTCCACCACTAACCCCCAAAAAGGATTACCTGTGGGCTGGAGGACCACCTACCATTACAGACAAGGGATGCAGAAAATTCCATGCCAAGGGCGCACGCACATAAAATATATAGAATACAGTGCAACATAGAAAAATAAATAAATATATAAAGACCAATAAATACATAAGACTAAGATCCAGGCTTTTAAGTCTTGAATTGCTAGAGACATTGCCAATCTTGACAGTAATGTTCAAGTCTCTGGCTCCTTGGCCTTTGAGATTGAGAGGTGCCTGGAAAGAGCTTACTGAGTCTTAAAGTTGCTGGACAGAGGTGTTTAGCGATGCCGATATCTTTGCAGGAGAACAAAGGTCAAAGTCTTTAGGGTCCTGGTGCTACCCGTCTTACTGTATGGTTGTGACACTTAGACACTAACCAGTGACCTAAGGCGACGACTGGATGTATTTGGTACTCGGTCTCTTTGGAGTTTGTTCAGGAAAGCACATGTGAAGTAGGCCTTTTGTTGGCATGTTATTTATGAAGCCTTATTACTAATCGCACAGTCCCAGTGGCCACTAAGGCCTCAGTTTTGGTGAACATTAAATACAGATACGGATGGACTTTCTCTTCACACTCTGCATTCATTTCGTCAGTGTTTGTGCATATTGTCTAAAAATTTATGGATGCAGAAATGGGGCCGTGTATCCAACAGTTCAAGTGAGACACGACCCGAAGAAAAAAGAACATAACAAAGACATTTAGTGAAAAGAATTCCCTGTCCACTTGTTGTAAACTATTTAACAGCCTCCGAGACAACATTCGTCTACACCGCTGCCGACGATTCTGTGCGGTGTCCTCTAGTGGATATATTGATTAACATCCATGCCAACATATACTTGTTTGGAAGTATCTGGCCAGTGGTAGTTACACAATTTGAAACGCACTTGTAGATTTTCATAACGAAGTGGTGCAAAAATGAGAATTAAGGTCACTGTTGCTTGTATCAGATAAACAGGAATATTTTGTGTGGATTTACAGAGTGAAATTGGGCTGTAACAAGGCTTCACCTTTTAACCTAACATCGTGCAAAACGCTAAAAACACTGTTGTCTCTTTGAATTCAGTCAGTTATTTCCTGTTGAATTTACACTGCAAAATTTGCAGTTATTCAGATCACAGCGATTCTGCTTTTAATCGACTAGTGTTGGTTTTTCTTCCATCAACGAGTGCCTGCAGTTTGAAACAAATGACTTAAACACTGTCATACACAAATAGCTGCGACATATTAAAAATAAAAAGGTTTTTGTTTCATTAAATCAGATGACGGATGGTTACACAAGGCTGTGGAAGTCGACGGTCAGCTCCACATTATCGAGGAGCTGCAATTGTTTGAGGAGCCACAACCTGTTAAGAGCCTGCTGATTTCTGACAAACAGGTAGTGCTCCGGACCGCCTCACTCACACACAAGCACACGGCTAATCTTTTCTGGCACAGTTCTTAGCTCTCTTCTCTCCCTCCCAGATGAGCGTATATGTGGGTTCTTCATCAGGGCTGGTGCAGCTGCCCCTCTCCAGCTGCCGCAGATACGCATCCTGCTACGACTGCATCTTTGCCAGGGACCCGTACTGCGGCTGGAACGGCACCGACTGTGTGGAAATAACAGATCACATCAACCGGTGTGTTTTTTAAATCCTTATATATCTCCGTGTTCTGTCAGTCAGCCCACAAACCTGTTGCATAATCACATTACTGGCAGAAAGTTGATGGTGGCTGTGATAGTAAACACAGAACACAGCTGTGTACTTTAGCGTACTGATAAATCTTAGTGGATACGCTTACTGAGTAGAATACTGTGATGGAGGCAGTAAACATTATGAGAGGTATAAATGGAGCAGACTGGAAAAGAATTTCATACAAAATACTTTGTAAGGACATCATTTTGGAAACTGTAACAAGTGTACAACTACATACAGTAAATTACACAAGCAATCATCTGCAACACACACACACACACACACACACACACACACACACACACACACACACACACACCTGGATCCCTTTGGTACTAGGTCTCTTCAGCGGGTCCTTGGGTACC
>CABFOU010314052.1:0-12736 GCA_900660325.1 Opsanus beta | reverse complement strand
TTAGCATGTAAAAAAAAAAAAAAAGAAGAAAACTACACTGCATTTGTGCATGACTTATAGCGGGGCAGATATGTGAAACAAAAGCACCCAATTTTGCACAGACAGTTTGATATATAATAAAAAATTAAAATAAATTTAGATATGTCAAGCTAAATTTTTCCACTGATGGCCACCATGCCGTCCCAGAATATCTTCAAAATGCTAAGTCTTTATATGCCATACAGACAAATTAAGTTTTCTGTTTTCTTACATGCTGAACCCAGTCATACCACCACATTGATTTAAAAATAAAAATAAAAATTGAGCTTGGCATGATATCTAAGCAATGTCTACCACAACAATGTCTGAAGAACTGCAATTTTTATATTCTTCTACCCAATACTAAGAAGTCCTCTATAGGTCCTGAGGCCCAGTGGTGCTGGTGCTTATCCCTGAATTCCACAGTGTGAAGAAGAAGATGAGAATAAATGACTCCCACTGGATGAGGCAACAGTCCAATACAAATTACTTTCCCAGCTCAGTCCAATATCCATTTACATTTAAGACCCATTTAAGACAATACCCAAACCTCTTCTCTTGTCCATTTGGTTGGGCATGGTTGTTCAGGGTTGCGCCAGCAGATCCAGTACAGATCTGCATTGGGATTTGGCACAAGTTTTACACCGCATGCCCTTCCTGACAAAACTCCAGTTATACAAAAAGAAGCAGCTCCTGGTGTTCAAAAGGAGTTTCCCAGCCAAGTAATAATCAAGACCTACTCTGCTTTACTTGTGAGATCTGACAGGATCAGGTACACACAGAGTGGCATGGCCGCATAACACCCAATACTAGAATATGACAAAATCAGGACAAGGTCATTGAGCAAGAGGCAGGGTACACCCTGGACAGGCCGCCAGTCTATTTCAGGGCCGACATATATAGACAAACTCATTTGCACCTATGGTCAATTCAAATTTAAAGTCACCAGTTCACCTAACCTGCATGTCTTTGGGAATAGGAGGAAGCCGGAGCACCGAGAGGGACCCCACGCAAACATAGAGAGAACATGCAAACTCTACACAGAAAGGACCGGGTCGGAAGCGAACCTGAGACCTTCTCGCTGTGAAGCAACAGTGCTAACCACTAAGTGACGGTGCCACCATGTTTGAGTCAATGCCCTCATATAAAATATATAAAATGTAGTTGCTCCTTTGTGTTCAAATTCTTGACTAGTAATAATTAATGTGCCACTTTAACAGTGATGGATGGTGTTTTACCTATTGTGACCTCTGCTGGGTTTTAAAAAGTCTTCATTCACAAACAGTACCTCCATTTTTATTACAAACACAATCTGCAAAAATCCTTCACTGAGGAGTCACGCAGAAAAGCTATTGCTTGAAATAATAAAAAAAAACAAGTACATACTGCCTATTTTGATCATCAATGAATAAAGCAAAATTACAAAATATTCTCTGGTTTGAATTCCCAAATGTGAGATTTAGTGCTTTTAGTGCTGATTTATATCTGAAAATTCAATGCACCTATTGTTGCAGAGTAAAAAATAATCTTCACACTATTTATATGCAACACTGTCCTGTGTAGAATTAACCATCTTAAATTCCAAATGTGTACTTGCAAGCATGCCTGTTGTTGCAGATTGCAAAATGAAAGTGGTGGACGTTTCAACCATAATTGCCTTTCAATTGAATAGTAGAATGCACAGCATTATGCAGTGAATATTAATGTGGAGGGCAAAGATTTGAGGCTCTGCTGAGCACTGATCGCCTTTGTTGGTCTTTGAAATGTGACTTGTCTCATGCCCCATCCTCCATATTTTTAAGGCAGAAACAGGCCGAGTTTTTCATTGCATTAGGGGTCTAAAGTTGTTTCATACATACAGTGTTACAATGACATGTATTTAAATTCATTCATTCATTTTCTGCCACTTATCCGGGTCTAGATCGTGGAGACAGCAGACCAAATGGCTCATCCCACACTTCCCTATCCTTGGCCAAGTCCCCTAACTCTTCCTGGGAAATTCTGAAGCATTCCCAAGCCATCTGGGAAATATAATCCTTTCAGCATGTCCTGGGTCTTCCCCCAGGCCTCGTCCCAGTTGGATGTGCCTTTAACCCTAGTCCTGCCGGTCGTTGATATATTGCGGACCGCCATGCATGACGCTCCCTACCGGTCTGCGAAATATTGCTCCCCGGAGAAACTTCCATTGACTGTTGGCCCACTATATTTAGTGTTTTGAAGGCACCACCAGATACGGCGTAATAACCAATGAATGCCAAGGATCAGCTGAAGCCCAAGCCCCATGCGTACGTCAGACATGCTTCCGGGTCTAATGCTCGTTTCGCATTGGTTAGACACATCTCATCCCCAATATAGAGTGGGTGGTCCGACCGCCTGTGGCCAAACAAACAAAGCGTTAAAATAATGGTGGGGACTGCAGAAACTGCTGTTGATGAAGACAGTATTCCCGACAACGTAGACGCAGAGAATAGGGACCTGATCATGGAAATCTTCATGACAGAACATTCTGACGATGATTTCCTGGGTTTCGACTCAGATGACCTCAATGACAACGAACCGGAGCCTGCAGAACTTGAGGACGCAAACTGGACGAGCAGCATCCTGGACCTGAAAATTCCGCAATTCACTGGGGGAAGGGCCGAACATAAATGGGAAACTAGAAGACGCCTGGACTGTCCTGGACTTCTTCAACCTGTTTTACACCGATGATCTGATCAATCTCATGGTCATGGAAACCAACAGGTATGCCCAGGACGTTCTGCGTTCGGACAAAGGGAGAAACCTGACGCCGAATTCACAATTCAGAAAATGGTGTCCTGTGTCCGCCGACGAAATGAAAACATTTCTGGTGCTTATTACTGGGATGGGCCTGGTGCAGCACCAACATTTACATGATTATTGGTCAACAGATGAATTACTAGGAACTCCGTTCTTCCAAACTGTGATGACCAGGAACAGATTCCTGTTGATCCTGTCATTATTCCATCTGAACAACAACAGCCAGTATGTACCACGGGGACAGGACAGGCACGATCCAATTTTCAAACTCTGACCACTGTACGAGATATTGAAACAGAAATTCATGTCTCTGTACACACCTGGTGAATATCTGGCTCTGGATGAGGGTATGATTGCGTGGAGGGGTAACCTGTCGTTCAGAGTCTACATGCCGCAAAAGCCAGACAAATTCGGGGTGAAGCTGTTCATGCTGTGCGATTCCTCCAACGGCTATTGTTCACAGTTCGAGATATACTAGGGGGACCAGGGCATTCCAGCTTCAGCGAATGATAAGATATATGACCTGGTGATGAGACTGATGGGTCCGTATCTCGACGAAGGTCACAAACTGTACGTTGACAATTACTATACATTGCCCATCCTTTTCCAGAATCTGCTGAAGAGAAGGACTGGTGCATGTGGTGCCCTGATGTCGAATCGGAGAGGTGTCCCAAATGAGCTGAGAACTACCAAACTTAGGAAAGGACAGCACATTGAGTTGAAGAATGGATCGATGCAGCTCCTGAAATGGCACAATAGGAAGGAGGTCTGTGTGTGCACAACGATTCACAGTGCCAATTTTATCACTGCTCCTGGCAAGACCGACCGATCTACGGGAGAGCCGATACAGCATCCAGCTTGTATTATTGATTATGACAAGTATATGGGTGCTGTCGACAGGCACAATCAGATGGTGTCCTATCTTGCTTTCAAGAGGAGGCCGCTTAAGTGGTGGAAGAAGGTCTTCTTCCACCTCTTGATGATGACAGTGCTGAATGCATACCTCCTCTATAAGGACCATTGCAAGAAGGTTGGGAGCGGGCCTGTGCTTCATCGGGTTTTCCGTCGGGAGGTGGTGAAAGCACAGGTGCGAGACACCGATGTTACGCCGATCCACCCCCGAGGAGCTGCCAATCCACGAGATGTGGAGCATCTGACAGCTCACCATTTCCTTGAGAAGATCAAAGTGAAGGAGGGACAGAAAACCAAGAACCTTCAGCGGACATGTGTCGTGTGTTCCACAACAACTCAAAAGAGGAAAGCCGCTGGAGATGGACGGACAACTTACCGATCCAGTTATGAGTGTGTTCCATGTAATGTCGGGCTGTGCATTTATCCATGCTTCAGGTTATTCCACACCAACAAGGAATATAAGCTGTCCTACCAGAGGCTTATGGAGAGGAGTGCTGCCGGAGACGACGACACCGATTGATCCAGCTGTCGGTTTGGATCTGATTCCAAACCCCCAACGGCCCTTTTCAGGGCCACCCACATCCACAAAAGTATTGCAAACTCCTTTCGCATTTGGTAAATGGTTGAATGATACCATCAGTCATATTCCAGGATGGTGTCTTCGACAGGGTAAGTCATATTCTTCTATTTATGCATGACTGTAATGATTGCATGGGTGTGAGGAATAACACCACTGTTGCATTATACATCCTTTCTTCTGCTGCTTTATTATGTACTTCATATGGGTATTGGGTGTTCCAGTGGGGTGGGATGTCTTTTTTCACTGCACATGCATTTCACATACATGTAATACAGCCTGGCACACAGGCAGGCTGGGAAAGCTTGACATGCTGACATGGGGAAGGTGGCCTACTGATAGACACTGCGGCAGCACTAGGTTTAAGACCTCCCTAGGGAGATGACCAGAGGCATCCTCACCAGATGATACCCAAGGAGCCTCCAAAGAGTACCAAAGACATCCAGTAATCACCTTAGGTCACTGGTTACCATCCAAGTCTCATAACCATACATTAAGACAGAAAGCATCAGGACCACAAAGACTTGGACTTTCATTCTCCTGCAAAAATATCGGCAAACACTTCTGTCCAGTGACCTCATGACTCCATAAGATCTTCAGAGGTGTTTCTCAATCTCAAAGGCCAGGAAGTCATTAAAAGCCTGGATCTTAGACTTGATCCAACACAATTACAAATCACATAGACACTCTCATTCCTCACCTTCTGAAGTGCTACAGTCAGCGTACCCATTGATTCTGCAAAGATAACAGCTTGGTCCTCGAAGCCAAGGTGAGTAAAATTTCCTTGCCAACAGTCACACCTCATCCGCCGGTTTCCACAACCCGACCCAATACCCAGTCCATGCAAGCATTGAACAGTGTAGGAGCCAGAACACATCCCTGATGAATACCAGTATTCACCAAGAAAAGGTCAGAGATTCTGTCTCCTCTCTACATAGCACTCATAGTACCTGTGTTTAGGCTGGCTATGGCATCCAGCAACTTCTTGAGGATCCTGCAAATTCCCAGGATGTCCCAAAGAGCAACCCAGTCAACCGAATCAAAGGCTTTGTGACAATTATCCCAAACTGCAATGAAACACTGCCAATATTCCCGGTAGCTTTCAAAAAAATACTCATTTATCACAGAATGCAGTAACATTTGTCTCAGGGATGTTCCAACACTGATCCGATTGGTTTCTGGGCCAGTTCAGGTTCCTTATGGAAGATCTGTATTAGCTTACTAAACTCTGATCCATAGTCAACACTTTATGTTTACTTCAACAGTCATGAAGCGATTGTTTCACCTTGTCTCAACACCTACGCAGCTCTGCAGGCAGCTGCTAGTGGGCTGTGTCACAGCGGCTGCTTCAGATCAAGAGTATTCCATTAAAGTGCAATGCCAGGTGACAGTAGAGCCACTTTTAATGCCTGTTTCATCTTCAACTTCTCTATTACAATGCATCACTGACATATCTCAGAAGCTCAAAAATGAAATGTTTTTTGCCACCTCAAGTGTGTTAAAAAAAAAAGTAAAGAATTCCGTTTTTTCTGTGTCTGAGAACAGGATGGGTTGATTTCAACAGAATCATATTACTTTCCTACTGCAATTCTAAACGGGTAAAAGCTGCAAATAAATAAATAGAATAGCAAAAAATTAAAATTTTTGTTCACCACTCATGTTTATGTTAAGCTCCCTACCCCTAACCTAGGTGGACAATATATGTATGTAGGCTGATCCCTCATTTGGGGCAAACATGATTTTGCCATGAAATGGCAAGGTACAAATTACCAGATTGTCAATGCATGAGTGTGCCTCATTTCTATATGGAGTTTGGTTTGTCACTAAATAAAAGCTACACCTCTTCAGGAAGCAGCAAAGTCTGTGCACATTTTGTAAACACTGATAGAAGTTAATTCTGTAGCATTAAGAAAACTGATTTTTTTTTTTTTTGTGCACTTTCAACCGCAAAAAATATTTAAATCACCGCACTGTGATTCTAATAGAGTTTTATAAATGCATTAAAGAAACAAATAAACCAAATATTTAAAAGTTTTAATGTTAAATATGGTTGTGCAGTTGATATCAACAAATGCTCAATAATAAAGGACTGAGGTGGGATGGGGGGTTGTAATGAACTGAGGCTGTAATGAACAATTTAATTTTATTTGTTATATTTATTCTGTCACTGAATTGACACTTTCAGAAACATTTGCCATTGTAGGAACTATAGCAAGTCCTGGGTACCAAAACTAGGAGAACCCATGAAGTAGTCCCAGCTCTAGACTAAATTTCTGATCTCTGTTTACACCAGACTACAAGGTCATGTCAGGTCGAGGAGTATGATGCATGAGCCTTATCCACCACCTCAAGGGAAACACCCCAGGTCTTGACTCGCAACTACCCAGATTACATGGAATATGAACTTTATGTAAATGAGGAGTGGAGAGGAAAGAAAGGCACTGGACTGGAAAGCAAACAGTGAACAGAAAAAACACTGAGCCTCAGTGTTTTTTCTCATATACTCATATACATAGTATATGTGTTTCTCATATACTCCTGCAACAATCGAGAAGATAGATTGCACAATATTTCAATGTTAGAAAATTCAGGCAGCACTATCGAAGATTTCCAGTGATATGGAGGGACTGGAAGAAATGTGCCGTGCCTCTGAGTCAGTGGAGACTAAACTGTAATCGCAAGAGTAGATGAGGTTGAAAAGCAGGTGGAATACCTGGAGACAGCTGAGAAAGAGTGGCAGGCTAATCTGCCAGCTAGCAAGACAGCTGTCGAGG
The DNA here is from genome assembly GCA_900660325.1 of Opsanus beta. Taxonomy (NCBI): domain Eukaryota; kingdom Metazoa; phylum Chordata; class Actinopteri; order Batrachoidiformes; family Batrachoididae; genus Opsanus; species Opsanus beta. Next base: position 5,677 of record CABFOU010314052.1, on the reverse strand, counting down.
TGCTCTGGAATAAATTAGAAGATATGGAAAAATACTTGAGATGCACCAACAAGGAGAGGATGCTGTGAAGTTTTTGCAGGCTCTGATGCTGAACTTGCTGGATAATGAGGGAACGAGCCTGAACTTGCACAGCCACGGATCCCACCCAGGAGACAGACCCAGATCCACGCTGGTGTGTTGTTTGTTACCTTTACTGCTGTGTCATTAATGTTATATTAAGCGTATTGTATTTTTATTGTTTACATTGTATGAATTTCCTCAAGTGTTTCTAGTTATTCCTAGAGCTTTTAATTTGACATCTGCTCTGTGTGCATTTTTACTTCCCGTCACCAGGACTTCCAGGTTCAGGGGCACTTTAATTTCCTGGGTAATAATTTTATTCACTATTTAGCCATCACAATTCCCTCACACCAGTGCCAGATTGTCTCACTTTGGCATCCGCTCTCTCACGTTCAGTTCTAGTGTTTGCCTCACAGTTACCAACCTCTATGTGATCCTTGAGTTTAGCCTGCCTTATTTTGACCTCCTGTTAAACAGGATTACTCTCTAGCTGCTTCCCTTATGAACACATTTGCCTGAAAGAAAGTCTTCCTGTATCCCAGACCCTCATCTGTATTCTTGACCATCCTCCTCTTCAGTTCCCCTCTGGACAGGTTTTGTGTATGGACCTCCCGTGCTGTGCTTAGTGATTGATCCAGTACTTGATTGGCAAAACTCTGTTTTTACCTCACACAAGCAGTTGTCTGCTCAGGGATTATTTGTTTTGGCATTGCACTGAGATCATCAGACAGGGATTATGTTTTATGGGTAACAAAATCAAAGGCAACTTGAGCTAGGTAAACAACATAATGCTGTTTCCAGACTACTCCAAGGTCACACAGACGAATGTGACAAATTTACAGAGTGCAAGAAAAAAAAAACCCTGCATGAACAAGAGATGGTCATCAGAATACCGTATCCTGAAAAGGTGAAAATCTAGACCAAAGATTGCATTTAGTCCTTCAAATGCCCTCAGAAGGCTATGGCCTTCATAGCTACTATCATGTAAGTATTTAATGGGCTATCTAATTATGCGGATTAGCCTTTATTTCAATATGAGATAGCCTAGCCTGCCTTTTTCCTCCAATCGTTTTATTCTTATGAATGCCAATATAAAGACACGGGCTGGGACTAATTTACACAGTAGCGGAGCATGTGAGGTTGAACAGTTGAAACCTTGTGGATGAATCACAAGGTTTTAATCATCACATGATGAAACTGAAATGTACCGAAGGTATGGTTGTGCCTCATTAATAAGTAGGCAGCCATATCATCTAAATTAAGTTCTACACATGGAATGTCAATGGACTGGGGTTATTCCATCCAGAGGAAGAAGGTTATAACCAGCCTTAAGGACAACATTGTCTTCAGCAGAGTCTGAAAAGCTTTGCAGAGGATGGGTTGGATATCTGTGTTACAGTGGAGGCTCTAGTATGACAGACGGGGTCATTAGATTAATTAGCAAACACCTGCAATTTAAATGTCTTAAAGGAATTAAAGATAACTCAAGAAGAGTTGTTATTCTCCTAACTAAAATATAGGAGCAAGAGCTAATTCTGGTTAATATTTATGCACCTAATGGGAACAATCAGACATTTTTTTTATAGATCATGAAAAGATGTCGTAAACTGCAGGGAACCAGGATATTTAATCTGCTAATGGACCCTGTTCTTGACAACAGTGGTACTGCACTGTGTAGAATGGTGGACGCTAACCAGAAATTCCATGACTATTGGACATTTTGTGATGAAAGCATATAATTTGGTATATTCATAGCCAGCGGCGGCCCCCAAAAAAATCTGTTACTGAGCACCATAAATTTCCAATACCATAGCTGTTGTCAGCAACATCTGCTTTCAGATCAATTTTCCAACCAATGATGGATATTATATGATACTGAGGACGTAATTAGTTACTATACATAGCTCTTGAAAATTGGCATTTAGATAATACATGCAAGTCATTAAAATTAATCATGACTGTCATTTTTCAACAGCCATCTTGAAATTACCAATATGAATTTTCTTGGCCACAGCAATGCTGAGACATCTCGAAGGCAGCCAGTCATCCTCTGGGGAGCCACAGCAGTGCAGGAAAACAGACAGTTGGTCACTGCAGCCGCCCAGAGATGTTCCCAGGGCAGCCACATAGAGTAGACGAAAGCTTCACTGTATTTTGTGAATGGAAAAAAAATAATTCTTGGCAATTCATTCTTTTGTGGTATTCTTCGAAATCATTTTGATATATTTGAAGATATTCACTGTTGCATGGGGGTTTTTTTGTGATTTGGTCCAATATTTTGAAATAAAAACTATCTGTGTTGCTCACCCAACATTGGGATTTAGTTAAATAGAATATCACCAGTTCCGTTGTCAAAATTTGACACTGGAGGGTTTAAAATGTATGGAAACCAAATACTGAAGGATGGGGGGTGGTTAGGGTAGGGATATGAAAAGACCCAACTGATAGTGCTCCAAATAATACCAAATAATAAATTGTACCAGAATGATGGAAAGAGAAGAGTATTGAGAAGGAAAGGAAGGGCTCATGATCCAAATTATACCATACTGTCTGTCAAACACAGAGGCAGTGCTATGGTATGGACATGTATGGCTGCCAATGGAACTGGGTCACTGCTGTTTATTGATGATGTGACTGCTGATAGAAGTCATTTATTGAATTCTGCAGTGTATAGAGCTTTACTATCTGCTCACAGTCAGCCAAGTGCTGCCAAACTGATTGGATGGAGCTTTGCAGTACAGAGGGCAAATGACCCAAAACACACTGCCAAAGCAACAAGCTTCTTAAAGCAAATAAATGGAATAATCTTCAATTGCCAAACCAGTCACCTGACCTCAACCCAATAAAGCATACTTTCCACTTACTGAAGACAAAAACTAAGCACAGAAAGACCCATTAAAAAGCACCAACTGAAGCAGGTTTCAGTCTGGAAAGGTCTGGAAAAGCATCTCAAAGGAGGAAACTTGCTGATTTTAATGGGTTCCAGACTTAAGAATGTTCTACTTTTATTTCTGACAACAATAATCCTCATAAGTTTTTTTTTTTTTTTTTACCCAATTATGTTTGGCCTGTGAAAACAGAGGGACTGTGTATTAAAAATGGTTGTAATTCCTTAATGGTTAACAAGATGTTTCTGAATTAAAGCTGAAAGTCGACATCACATCTTGGTTGCACTATTTCAACTCCAGTGGTAGAGGAACGCAGAGGTAAAAAAAAATACAAAACTTGTGTTAGTGTCCAAGTACTTATGTAGTCCTCTTTTTATAGTTTAACATCTCCTCTCTTGAAGAGAAAACTTGCACTTTTATAGAGACACCAGGGCTTCCAAATCTGAGAGATAAGCAAAGACAGTTTCTTGATTAAGACATAATGCTGGATAAACTCAGACAGGTAATTGGGGCCATGCCTCAAGGTAATGCCCAGGGGCCTGATAGCTTCACCAAATTCCTGCACAAGAGCTTTGACACAGAACTAGCTTCATCTCTGTTTGAGGTGTGTAAAGAGGCATTAGACTCTGAGACAAGTGCTTATTAGCCAGGATTCTAACAAGGGTAAAGATTCAAATGATTGTAAGAAGTACCACCCAATTTCTTTAATGTAGACAGAAGTTAAAATTATTTCCAAATTACTAGCAAACTGGCTAACAAAACATAATTACTTCTCCAAACCATAATCATCAGGTGGCATTTATTCGCAGTCAAAACTCCATTGACAATATATGTTAAGGTGTCTCATTAATATCAGGGTCTGAGCTGAGGTCTAGTCCCTGGTAGCTGCCATGTCTTTTGATGATTAATATGCATTTGATATAGCTAAATGGAGCTCATTATTCAAAATTATGTGGGTACTTGGATTTGGCAGTGTCTTTATAAAATTGATTCAGTTAGTATATAAGCAGCCAGAAGCTGTAGTGCAAACCAATGGGCTCAAATCTGAATATGTTGCAATGCTGAGGGGTGCAAGACATGGTCCGTCTATCTCTCCTTTGTTATTTTGTTTAGCTATAGAGCCTCTAGCAGCTGTCATAAGGGGACAGACTGAATTCTTGGGAGTCTCTGAAGGATTGGTGGTGCAGAAATGCATGCTTTATGCAGTTCACCCATTACTTTTTTGTTGTTGACTCGCGTAGATCAGTATCATGTCTCTTCAGAATCGAGTCCTCTCTTTAACAGCTTATTGACCCTTTACAGCATTCCATGCAAGTCCATTTGAGTGACCCGAGCAAGGTATAAAGTACTTAGGGTACTATCTCACTGGGCCGTGACAGCCTGCGAATGGCAATTGCAAGGGAAATCGCTTGATTTCGAGCGATGTTCACTGGGTGGTGCTCTTCCCTCGCAGGGCATTGTAAGCATCGCGCCTGGATTTTGAACTGTTCAAAGTTGGTGAGGCAACAAGGCTCCCCCCAGTATGCCCCCAGAGTCGTTGTTGGTGTCGTGCGACCCTCTGAATGTACTTGCTGGGACTCCTAATGTGAGTGATTTTTGAGAGAACTGTAGGAGGGGTGAGCCACACGCATGAGCTGCTGGGGAACACGCCAAAATAGAGGAGATGATTGGAGAGTAACAACCGCTTCTGGAAGTGGCCGAGCTGCTGCTTTTGAGTTCTTTGTACAACAATTTGGAATTTTTTTGTCTAAATTTTTAGCTATATGCTATTTCACCATTAGAGATCTTTGATCCTAGTACACTGGTTTCCAAAGCTGTAAAATTACTATATCAACGACTCATGATCTCTGGGAAATGTCATGAAGCATCTGTATATTATTTCATGATTGAGAGGCTGAACAATGGGACCATACCAGTTCTCAAGAAGACATGGGAAAGGGGCCTAAAACTGAGTGGGGCAAGACCTGAAAGAAGATTAAAACAGTGTCAAGCGATGTAGGGATACTTCTCATTCAATTTAAGGTTACACATTGCTTCTATTGCACTTGTCCAAGACTCATTAGACTTTTGTTAAAAGACATGCCAAACTACTATTGGTGCAAGTCAGAGGAAGGTCGCCTAATGCATGTTTTATGGCTTCAAGAATAGTGGGCCAGGTATATGACAATCTGTCTGAGATTTCAGAAACCCATGTTCCACTCAGCCTCAGATTACGCTGTGTAACACGATTTTTGTTCCTGGCAAATAAGTGTCTTTTTCCAACTACATTTATTGCAAAACAATAGAAAAAGCCCATTTTTCACACCAAACTTTGGTTTTGTGGGCTGCACAGCAATTTTATCCCCTCAAAACAGCTGTTTATGACAATGTTCTGACATTGTCACAATAAAACTAAAATACGGAACATAACTGCAGCAAAGTTTATTTTCAAATTTCTTGAAGGTTCTTGCTCAGTCTGTACAAATAAGGAACGTTTTCATAAATATAATTGCTTTGTCAACATTGTATTATGTTTGAAATTATGTTTGAACCCTTTTGACATGATCACAAAAAGAAAATATGATGACCACAACTCTGACAAATGGACTTAACTGTCCAGAAATTAGTAGTGACCACTCAGTGAATGCGGAACCTGGTTAATTTGCAATTTCATTGTCCTGACCACAAAACCAAATTTTGGAGGTCAAGACCACTCTTTTCTCTTTTGATTGGTTGTGAAGAAATGGGAA
>CABFOU010314028.1:0-10363 GCA_900660325.1 Opsanus beta | reverse complement strand
TATTACAGCAGTTTGATATGAAAAGTATGCGAATGGCCTCTGAACTACAACTCCGGTGTCGCGCAAAGGTCGTATTCCGATCTACCGGAAATGACGTCATTACGTATACGGACTGGTGGCCAGAGCGAATGATGAAATTTGAAGTGGTGAAAATGGATGCGCTAAAATCGAGGCACTAAATGAAAACTGGCAAGGTAAAATCGAACACACTTAATGATGCATTTGAAGTGGTAAAAGCGGAGAAGCTAAAATGCAGGCAGTAAATGAAAATGGGCAATGTTAGATTTCATACACATTATATTTATGACATTAATATTTACCATGTTGTATTTTAATGACACCCAAATTCACAAATTCTAATTATCACAGAGGCCAAATGAATCGCATGTTGTTTTTTATGCCACTCAATTTTACCATGTTCTGTGATTTACACCTTTGATTTTTATAAAGTCCAGTTTTAGTTTGACCCTTCATAAGATCCTGCATTTGATGCTTGATCTTTTAGCTGTATCTGGGATCCTGCTTCATTTGACTCTGGTTGTATTTTTGCGCCTGATTCCAGTGGTCCTGATTACAGAATCAAAGGGATCAGTAATAAGGATCAAAGCAAGACAGAGACAGACAAATGGTGATGATCCTTGTCTAGGTTTCAAGAGCAATGATCAAGATCAGAGCTCAGCAGTCAAGATCGAAAATCAGCAGGGATCAAAAATGAGTGATCAGGTTCAAAGATCAGGATGACAGTCATAGGTCAGCAGTCAGAATCAAAGGTCAGTCATCAGGATTTAAGAATGTTACTGAAGTGATTAAAGGAAAAGCCCTCTGACAAAGAAAAAGAATCTGATTGAAGAAAATGTTCACAGACACAGACACTTTGGTGTCAGCGTGAACTCTCTGAGTGTCATTCTAACTGTCGGAGTTGGAGCCCATAACACTGCAGAGGGCGACGTCTTTGCCTGCATTTCTACCACTGTCAAGAGTAACATATAACATGTAATCGTCATGGAGACCCAGTGGTACAAGTGACTCCAGTGTGGTGATATAAAACGGGACAAACGGCACGTCAACGCACTCACACTCCTTTTCAATCGAGAGTAAAGGACACTGAAGGTTTTGACAGCCAGACCTGATGCCTCCGGTCTTTCTCTGCACCTGGTGCACACTCAGTGCAGGGCGGAATTCCAAAATAAAAAAATCCATATCCAGGAGTCTGATGGTTTGAGTTGGTCACGTTCATTAGCTGTTAGGATCCAGAGGTCTATGGTTGCTAAAGAGATGTAAATAAGTTTTATTTCTGGCTGTCTTCAGCCTGTAGTGTGACGGTTCGGCACTGGCTTGTGTACAAACACGACCAGAGTGTGTTGGGAGCAAGTTTCTACTGTAGATTATTTGTCCTAAAGTAACGCATAATAAATGCATATATTGCTGTTTACCTGTTTGTTTTGTGTTTTTTTTTCATTACAAGTGCACAAACATGCTCAGTTATGGCTGAGTTTGTGCACACATAGACACATACACACAGTACATTGAGCCTCTGTACTGCTTGTGAAACTGTGCAAATAAAATATCCCTATAATGGACCCGCAAAACGTGTTTGCATGTTCCACGCAAAACGACATCCGACCTTCATTACTGCCCTAATTTATTTTTCCTTCATTTTTGAGTAATCCTGCTGATAAACCAACAAACGGATGCAGACAAAAACAGAACAGTCCTACAACAAGTAGTGTTTGTTTTTAAGGTGCTTATTTTTAAGGCAGTTATTTGTCTCTGTTTTCTAAAACTGCCTGTTCTGTTTTGTAAAGCTCTTCTTTTTGTATCTTTGCACACACAAAAACATTCCAGAGAGTGCACTAGATTAGCAAAATTTATGGTTTTATAACCATCTGGAGCTTCTTGACAAAGAAAAGTCCGTTCTACAGCAAAAAAAGTGACACTGTCCGTGTCACATCATCTGTGTGTGACACAGTGATCTATTACAGTCCAGTGCGATGGACCCTGCTGGAGATTACTCCTCCTTATGGCTGGAGCAATCACATTTTTTCTCTTCTTTCCTCTCTCTCTCCATTATTCCTGGTGGCGTAGGATCATATTACCCATCTTGGAATGACTTCAGCAGAGACACTGCTATTCCCAGGGAGCTGTCTGTCCCCGCTGCAACTCAATCCATAGCCAATTGGCCTGCCTGGTGATTTATAGAAAATCTTCTCTGTCGTAGGAACTCTCACTACACGCACACACGGACACGCCGGGAATTCTCCTTCAGCCCATCATGGAGGGTTAAGTTACAGGTCAAGAAAGTCTAAAACTCAAAAAGCCTCAAAGATTGTTGCTGCTTTGTATTTTATAATTATAAACAAAAAAAACATGTTTAATGCACAATTTCATGCACTTTTTAAAATAAAAATAAAATCATTGTGCAGTGATTGGGCCACATCCTCCACGCAATGCAGAGCAGCGCACAGTGCAGCACTAGTATCATTGTTGGTTTCCAACCAACACTCATTTTCCATAGCAGTGCACGTGTTGTTTAAACAGCAAGTCCACCTGCACTCATTTGTGCGCCCATGGGCGTGTTGGTCTTAAAATGAGGTGTAGTCAGGCACAGTTTGTGCACTAACCTGAGGAGGCAGAAAGTTACCTGTGTCATAGACCTATATAAACCTGGTCTAATGTCCATTCATCCATTTCCTAAACCCACGTATGGGTTTAATGGTCACAGGGGGCTGGAGCCTATCCCAGTGGTCACTGGGTGTGAGGCGGGGAACACCCAGTTCACAGGGCCGACCCATACAGATAAACTCATTCACACTCTCACACACACCTACGGTCAATGTACAGTTCCCAGTTCACCTAACCTCCATGTTTTTGGCGGTGGGAGGAAGCCAGAGCCCCTGGAAGGAACCCACGCAGGCACAGGGAAAACATGCAAACTCCACACAGAACGGACCAGGTGGGAAGCGATCCCAGGACCTTCTCACTGTGACGCAGCACTGATATTTACACGCGCCTTCTAAAGGCCAGTGTGGAGTTGGGCACGCACAGTAATGCAGTTGCACTGTGCACTTTACACCATACGCTGCAGATCATCAAGATCTGGCCCCAAATTTTCCTTTCAGAGCAAGTTGATTGACAAAAACCACCAGGTTAGTTGAACTTGGGCACACATTGATTGGGTTTAATAACTCCTGTGTGTGGAGCAACAGACCTCCAGTCACATTAACTGCATCTGTGTTTGCCATTTAGTTCAGACTAGAGTTGGAAATCTGGCTAGGATTCAATCCGAATTGCGTTCTAGCCGGATAGTGTTCAGACCTGTTTTTCAAATGTGGCTCATCCTACACATGCGTCCAAACTCAGTCCAGTTTAAGCCGAAAGAGATGTGTCTGGATGTCAAAGTGTGGGAATGTGTGTGTGGATCATGACAGCACGGATGTGTGTGGCACATTGAAGGGTACGCACCCGGTGGATATTTTTTATTTTTTTTTGTGAGAAGGGGAGGTGATGGTCTAGTGGTTAAGCGGTGGGATTGAGACCAGAGGATCCTCGGTTCAAACTCCTGTCACGCCACAAAATCACTAGGGGCCCTTAGATGAGGTCCTTAATCCCCAAGTTGCTCCCAGTGTGTAGTGCGCGTCTTGCATGGCAGCACCCTGACATCGGTGTGTGTGTGTGTGAATGTGAGGCATCATTGTAAAGTGGTTTGAGCTTCTGATTCAGATGAAAAAGCGCTATATAAATGCAGTCCATCCATCCAAGGTTGTTTGCTGTCCTTGCCATTGCAGCCGCGCTGAAAGCTGCCACAGCGGAGATGAATTTTGAAGTCATGATCCCCGCGCTTGCCGGATTCTAGCTACATTTGTGTTCATACCTCGGCAAGTCTGGTTCAAATCCGGCTCAACCCACCCGGATCAAAAACAATCCAGCTAAAATTTGATGTGTGCCATTCACATTCAGAAAAAAACCTCAAGCTAGATTCAGGCCGAACTGAATTGCCATCCCCAGTCTTAACAGGGTCTTACTGCCGTATTTGATGACCTTTCACACCCCCTTCTAATTCTGCTGTCACTATGACAACACCAGGCTTTGGATACTCTCTGAGGCCCTAATCAGACTGGGGATTGCAATCCAGCTCGAGCTAGTCCAGATTGTATTCTTGCCAAGTAGCATTCAGACCTGTCTTTCAAATCTTACATCCTACACACGTGTCCAAACTCAATCCAGCTCAAGCAGAATTGAAGACGTGCGTGCATGTGTGCTTGTGTGTATAGGGTGTTGATGTTGCCGTAATGACAAGGACAACCTGGACGTGTTTTATTATTACTGGTGAGGAATAACGGACAGCTTTATGGATTACTTAAGTGCAGGGAATCGCCTGGCTTTAAACAGGTAAATGTGAATTTGTGTGATATTTCAGAAAGGAATTAATTCATAAGCTCACAAAAAGTTAACTTTTTAAGCTCAGGTCATCAACCTGTATTCTGTTGCTGCAGATGACATCAATTCTGCTGGAACAATCACTGTGACGATTTTCTGATGCTGATATCTGAACAAGCGTGGGTGTGTCTGTGCACGTGTGTGTGTGTGTGTGTGTGTTTCTGTGTGGCAATGAGGTGCTGCAGAGAAAGAAGGTTATTTGTAGTTGTATTAGTAGGCGCACAGACATATTTTGACGTCATGGTCTCGAGCTAGCCAGATTCAAGCTGAATTCAGACTGCAGTGAATCCCACTCAAATCTGGCTCAACCCACTTCTCAGAGGTGGGTTGAGCCAGATAGGAAACAGTCCGGCTTACATCCGATTTGTAATGTTCAGATATCCAGCTCGAGGAGATTGCAAACGCTAGTCTGAACGGGGTCTGAGATACTCCGTATTTGTGAGTAACTCAGAAAGAGTATCTCCAGACAAGCTGGAGCAACTGTTTGCTCTTCAGCCAGATGTCAGTACTAATCCATCTTGCAGCAGACAGTCGAGGTTTGCTGTCGGCGGTGTCGTGCTTGTTGTCTGTGTTACTAATTAGGGACATTATTCATCCAGTTGACTTAAGCTCTCAGTATTCTTCGGAGGAAACTTTAAACAAATGGTGAGTTGTTGTCAGCAGTATTTTGGGGCTTGAACTCTAAATTATTTAAAGGACTTTGGTCACCACAGCTTGTGCAGGCATCCAGTGAGGACTTAGCGATGCTATATATCATTCATTCACCACCTTCATCACTGATGATTGTGAGTGAAGGCTGTTATTTCAGCCAGCGTTGTGTCGTTGGGTCTTTTTCATCATCACATGGAGGATGTCGGAGGAACTGAGGTTTATTTCTTTCTTCTCTAACCATGTTCCACTTTCGGCTATGTGAGCTTAGTTCCGGCCATGTGTTAGAAGAAAGCAGGTCTGCCTGGAGTGGGAATGTTCTTTGACTATTTCTTACCCAATTCCAGCCAACAGATGAGTAAGCTGAGTGTGTGAATCTCTCACCTCCTGTTTCTGGGATCGTGTCATTTGTCTTTTGTGAAAGTCTTTGTCACAAAGGAACGGCTGTAATGTAACAGAACCTGAGTTATGTTTGCTCTCGTTAGTTCTCTGTCAGCCTCTTTTTGCAGTAGTGAATGAAACTACACACACACACGCCCGCTGTAGTTTTAAGCACACTTACTGTGCCAGACACTTTAAAACATGATGAAAAACTGCTCAGTCATTTTAAGGCCGGTGTTGCTGTGCGTTGGCGTAGTGGTGTCTGGTGTTCTGGAATTGTTTCTTGGCTGTTCACCTTTACAGTTCCACCTCACCACGTCGAACAGTCGTGGTGAGGGGAAAAAAAATTGATTCTCACTGTTAATTCTTTTTAAATGACATCTGAATCTATATAATTCAGACATAATTGCTTCATTTTTTGCCTTGATTCTAAGAAGTGGAAAGAAATTACTGCTGTTTTCCAGCAGAGGGAAGTTGTTGTTGTTTTTGTTTTTTGTTTTATATGGAGCTAGCATGAGTGTTACGTCGCATCTCCGTTTCAAGCACACATGGAAAAACAAATATTAGTGAATGTCCAGAGATCTGCTGTGATGTGACCTGCACTGTAAAAAGTCCAAAGTATGGAAATCCTTCCATCACAGGTAACTCCTCCAGCCAAGGCTGGTGCCCGTTTCCAGCCGGGTGGACTGGGACTGTGCAGATGAAGTGTCCTGTCCAAGGACACAGACAAGTAGCCCGGAGCACAGACCTGCAACCAAACCCCAGTCTGTATATTGGCAGTCCAACCCCTGTCCCACAGAGCCAGCTGCTCTGCTTTTATACGTCTGTGCTCTGGACTTTTAGGGGCTCGATTAATTTTCGTCTGACATTTTGTTTATTATTTTCCCATGGCACCTAGTTAATGAGCAGAAAGCTAAAAGCAGCATTTCATTTTAAAATAAAAATTAAAAAAGCAGGATGATGCTCCTGAAACGAAACCCAGAAAAATGTGATGTACGTTGGTTTTATAAATTTAACTTTTGATATAAAAAAAAAGCTGCACTAAATAGTTGTAAGGCGTCAGAGGGCTGCTGCGTGTGCGTCGTCCTCTACACACTGCAGTATAAATATTCATCTGTCTGCAGTGGTGTTTTTGACTGTGTTTGACTTCTGTGTGATATTAACCAATCACAAATAGTTTGCTGACCAGTATATGCTTTAGGTCATCCATTTAGGCTCCTTGGTTGGTGACATATACAAAAAAGGTGTTTTTCAGACATTTTCCTTGACCTTTGACCTAACTTCTCCAAAATCTAATCACCTCTCGATATCCATCCAAGTAATATTTCTCCCATGTTTGAAGGAAATCCCTCCAGCCAGTTTTGAGTTATCTTGTCCGCAGACACACGCCGGTGAGAACAGTACCCTGAAATCTCCACTTCACCAATGTGCAGCGTAAAAATATCAAATTGCAGTACTTTTAGAATCGCAGTTCTTAACATCAGTGGTACATATTGAATGAGCACTGAAGTATCATAATAGTATCGATTCGTCAGAGACCTGAGAGAAGAGTGAGTTATGTCAGTACCAGAAAATGTCGGGGAAGAAACCGGAGTGGAAACAGTTTTCACCCTTTTAGACTAGCGTAGCATAGCATGTTATCTGTCCCAGGAGGACAATATGTGTAACGTTAAAAAAGGCAATTACCTGCCCGTCCTATGTGCTAAAATTTCCCTGTATTTCTTGATGCATGATATAAACATTGAGCTCCTCCATCTGCTGCGTTATTTTGTTGGGCTTGAAGCTCGTAACGTCACTGTTGAATGATGGGGATGCGCGTCCATGTGTCAACAAGCCTGTGTGTGAGTTGATGACTCGTGATTGTCGTCTCTGCAGCAGCCACAGCATCAGTGCAGAAGTAAAGATTGGAATTAATATTTATTATTAAATATAAATGTTTGAATTATGTTTACACATTTCACGTTGAAGAATTTTGTTATTCTTTTATTTTTTTTAATCTTATTTATTTTTATTTTTATTTATTCATTGCTCTCTTGCAAATTTATGTAGGAAACTGGGTTGTATTTAACCAAGTCATTGTGTTACTGAGGAATCCTTGGCCGTCTTTGTTCTGGCTCAGCATTTTGTTGTTGTTTTTTTTTCTTTTCTTTCCTTTTTTAATCCATCATATTTGTGAGTTACGTGTACAGAGGTTGAGCACGTTGTTGACTCAGATGTTTCGAAACATCAGATCACGTACTTCGTCTGATATATAATACATACGTGTACATAGTGAGTACAGCAGAGTGGAGGTGAGTCGTTTTGTCACTGAGCTCTAGTTTGCACAATATTTACTTTGGAAGTTTTGTTCACAAATCATGTAATTAAATGTTTTGTCCTCTTTTCAGGGTTTAAGACACTGGTTCTGTGTCAGTGTACAGTTATGGTGGACCATTGTGTGTGTGTGTGTGTGTGTGTGTGTGTGTGTGCGTGCGCGCGCCCCTTGTTCTTACACGAGCTGATCTGGGAATGTTACTCATGTCTGGGGGGGGACAGTCGCCTCGACTTCTGTTGCATTCAGCGTTGTGAGACATCATGCTGGCCCGGTGAGGAGAGGGAACATTCGCCCTCATCGGTCTGTGTGTGGGGAGCGGGTTCTTCCGTCGCTCTGGCGGTCTTGCTGACCGCCTTGTTTGGCAGTGTTGGAGTGACGGCGCTCTTTGGGCAGATGTCATTACTCATCTATCTGACAGCCGACTGCAGACGTTTGCTGCAGGCTGCATCACACGTGTTGTCTGTGTTACTGATTAGTGGGATTATTCACAGAGTTGACTCGCATTCACGTCTGCACTGAGTGAAGTTTTAAGCTCTTTGATTGGTCACCTGACACCATCCTGTCCAACCACTGTGGCACTCCACAGCTGGCAACTTTATCACTCTTCTTCATTCACCTCAAACACTGTTTTATAGTACGGTGTGTGGACCACGTTCATCTATATTCATCACGACTAAATTGTAAGATTTAGAGGGTTTTACTGATCATATCCCAGAAATCTCCAGTGTATCAGTGATGTTGAGTCCTCAGTCTGAGACCAGGGCAGATGGATCTTCCCATTCTAAACAATATCATTCACGCATGATAAAGTGGGCTCACAGTATTCTAGGTCTCACACTGGGTTTTGGAAGCACCCTTTTTCCCAAGCACAACACTCCCCGCTACAAAGTGATGCAACACTTCCAACAAAGATGCAATCAGGAGGAGTCGTGTTTTCTAGCCGTACCTTTAAGTACCCTGCGCAGTTGGCATGCTGCTGCTCTTTTCCTCCTGCTTTATCAACTTGACGGATATTATCGCTGTATTCAGTGGTGGGCATCCTAAGGCATCCAAAGCTAAGGTCAGGGAGAGAGAGGCTGCTGAGATCTGCCCGCTGCGGTGTTCCCACATTTTTTTTTTTTTAACACTTCTTTTATTCTTCTCATAATACTTCTGCTCCATCTGCCTGGCTTCTAAATGACACCTAGGCTTCATCTGGTTTGCCTGTGTGTGACCTCCTTCCTTTAGTGGAGTCACTGGCAGGCTGTTGGAAGCCTGGCGTGCAGACAGAAGAGAGCGACAGTGACACGCGGCTGTGAGCTGATAGGCTTTCCACTGGAGTGGATTAAATCAGCATCAGGCTAGTGGAGCTGATTACCCCAATATGAAAATGCAGTATCTTAATGGTACATATTTTCATGAGGCAGCCCAGTTGCCTTTCATTTTGCGGCTAATATGTCTATTCTTATGAGTCATTTACTTCTTTAATTACCTTTAGCAGCAGATGCACAATGGTGTATTAATGGGAATGATTTTTACTGCCACTTTATCATACTGAGCCTGTGAAGTTGAAAGGCGTAATTGAGGTGGAAGAGCAACTCATGAGAGAAACAATATTTAGTTGACAGCTCCTCTTGTACTCTGGGAGGGTGTTTATGAGTTTACACCGCACTAAAGCTGTAATAAACACAGTGTTCATTTAATAATGGCAGGGGACGGAAATGCTTTCCCTGAGATGTGCTCAGTTATTGAATCATCCTGGGAAGTTGTTTGCATCGACAGACAGCATTGTGCATGTTCATGTGCTCACTGCATAAACTCTTTTGTTACATCTCTGGAAAATGAAGAGAAATAGTCCCAAAGTGATGACGGATCCATTTATTCAGTGTTGTGAGTCTTTTGGAATTCCTTCCATGGCAAAACTTTCCATTTTTTTTTTTCTTGTTTCCAAAGCAGTTCAAGTACGTATTTGCCAGGACAATGTGTTGTTCGTAATTGATTGGAAACGTCTCCGATGAGACGCCATCGTGGATATGAAGTCTCACATTTTCACATCTTCATCCCAAACATCCGAGACCGAAAATAAATGAAATGTGCAATTAATCAAGAGCAGCTGATCATACAGACAGCAGCCAATGAGAGACGCCGTTACAGATTTTACAACAAAGTCTGTGGCGTTCTGAAAACAACCGCGTTTGTGTTGAAACTGCAAAGCAGAAGGGAAACGATTTAAAGTGCGACAGTTCCATCAAGAATAAATTCCATCAGGCCTGGTTAGAGGAGGAGGACCAAAATGGCGTGTTCTTTTTTTATTTTGTTTGATTTTTAATCATTGTTTATATGAAAAACAAACACCCCCTCGTAAGTCTTTCATGTTATTTTATATAACGGCTGAGTAGATCCTTGTCCTCTGATTGGTGCTTTGTATGTCACGTGACATGGATTATTCGTTCCATTTGTGTTGTGTTGCACGTACCGTGCAAATTTGGTTCCATTTACCGTGCAAATGTGGTTCCATATGTTTTGTACCATTGCACGCTGCGACCACCACGTGCACACACACAGGTGGGGACGGCGTTTAGCTAAACATGGCGGAGTTTGTTT
>CABFOU010313994.1:0-10549 GCA_900660325.1 Opsanus beta | reverse complement strand
AATGTACAGAGACATCCTGGATGAAAACCTGCTCCAGAGCGCTCTTGACCTCAGACTGGGGCGACGGTTCATCTTTCAGCAGGACAATGACCCCAAGCACACAGCCAAGATATCAAAGGAGTGTCTTCAGGACAACTCTGTGAATGTCCTTGATTGTCCCAGCCAGAGTCCAGACCTGAATCTGATTGAACATCTCTGGAGAGATCTGAAAATGGCTGTGCACCGACGCTCCCCATCCAACCTGATGGAGCTTGAGAGGTGCTGCAAAGAGGAATGGACAAAACTGCCCAAAGATAGGTGCACCAAGGTTGTGACATCATATTCAAGAAGACTTGAGGCTGTAATTGCTGCCAAAGGTTCAGCAACAAAGTATTGATCAAAGGCTGTGAATACTTATGTACATGTGATTTCTTAATTTTTTATTTTTAATAAATTTGCAATAAATTTCAAAAAACCTTTTCATGTTGTCATTATGGGGTGTTGTGAGTAGAATTTTGAGGGGAAAAAAAATGAATTTACTCCATTTTGGAATAAGGCTGTAACATAACAAAATGTGGAAAAAGTGAAGCGCTGTGAATACTTTCCAGATGGACTGTACATTATTATTCAGTGTTATTCATTTATAGGCATTGAGCATTTGGAAGAAACTGACACCTTCAGAGCTTCTGTCTTCAGAGACCGAAGAGGTGGCTGCCAAGATGCTGCATTTTTAATCCAAGAAACAACTTAAGTCATGTGTCCAAAATCCAAATGAGAGTAACTTAAAAAAAAAATCCAAAAGCATTTTATTTGTTGGTGTTGTTTTTGTTGCTGTTCTAATTCTTCCTCTTATTATTATTATTATTTTAGCAGCAATACATTTGATGTTCTGTATTGTTATTAAAGAGCATGCTGTCTCTGACCTTTTTTTAAAGTCAAGTCAAGTCAGGGAGCATGCGCTGGTGTCATTTTTCACCGCGTCTGTGACCCCACAGAACCACCTAGAGTCCTGGATGACAACCACCCAGGCAGACAGCTGATCCATCCCCAAATTTATAAAATATCCATCTATCTGCCACAGCTCGGTGAAACGTGGGCATCCCCTTGGCGTCTTCCAGCCACTGGGGTTCTCAACACTGAGGCATCTCCTGTCTAGATCATGCCCACAGAAGCATACCACATGGCCAAAACATCATAGTTGACATTCCCTCATAATGCAAATGATGCTCCTCGTCTTGGTCTCGGTACATAAGGCTAGTATCTCACGGAGCGATAAATGGTGACAAACATTGTGATTTCTGGTTTCGTCAACAAAGTTGGCGAAAAATCAAGCCCATATCTCACGGAACGGCGAATGCTGATGAACATAATGCATTTCTGCTACCCTTGAGGAAGAATTGCTTTGTCTGGCTGCTGTTGCAGCTGTCCTGCTGCAGAAGAGAAGAAAAAAAAGAAGAAGAAAAAAGAAGAGCGGAAGAAGAAAAGGTACACCGTTTGTATCAGAGAGTGGTTGCCAACCAAAAAGAACTGTAGCGACAGGTGTTACAACCATTTACAAATGTGTAAAACTATTTGGCAAACATTGGCAG
Source organism: Opsanus beta (assembly GCA_900660325.1). Classification (NCBI taxonomy): domain Eukaryota; kingdom Metazoa; phylum Chordata; class Actinopteri; order Batrachoidiformes; family Batrachoididae; genus Opsanus; species Opsanus beta. The sequence continues at coordinate 8,981 of CABFOU010313994.1, read as the reverse complement.
CTGTTTGGGGAAAAATAAATTCGCTAAGTAATTTTGAACATGTTCAAAATTTATTTTCAACAAGAAATACTGTTTGCAAGCCGTTTTGCCACCTTTTACAAACCCTAACAAAACGCTGTGAATGCTTTCTGGATGCACTGTAACTGGGTGTCCTGGTGACTGATGAAGGTTAGATTTAGATTTATTGTAGTTTTGCCTTTCTCTTTCTGTTTCTTTGGATTTTTTTAAATGTTGAGTATTTTTAGCCATTAGATCAGTGGAGAAGTGGTGCACGTTAGGAATGGGAAGTGAACCACAGGTAACGGACTGCCCCATGCCTCCCTTCCCTACAATCCATGGATTTCCCATGGTGAAGTCGGTGCATGAGTGCAAAGGTTCAGATGTACATCAAGTTTTATGCCAAGTGTGTAGCAATTAAAATTGTGATGTAGGAACCCTGATATAGTCAGTTGGAATCCAGGAAACACTCATGTTCCCAGGTGTCCCATACACACCAAACCCCACCTGCACCCCAAACCCTACAAGTCTAACACGCAGTTAACACGTAAGACAGCCAGAAGACAGCTAGGACTGCCCCTTGAATGATACCAGCCGCCCCACAGTGTGGTTGATATGGTGGTACAGTAGAGGTGAGCAATAACTGGATGAAGGTCAGTGTAAGTCCGGCCAGGAATGCAGGAGTGACTCAATTTGTTTTCACCTCTGAATTAAAGAGAATAATTTATTTGAATTTTTTTTTTGTCTGAAGAAGTCTGACTTGCTGATATTTCAATTTGACACAACAAAAGGGTAAATCCAGCACAAATTTCAGAAAATACAAAAGATTTCAGAAAATTTTCCCAACTCTGATTCGCTCCACACTTAACATAATAATGTTGTTGTTCACAGTAAATGCTGACTAAAATTTCAGCCCCATATCTTTGTTCATTTTTGAGATATTGGGAGTTTATTTAAGTGCAAAAATGAATGGTACTAAAAACATGTTAGATTCAATACGTTATTACTTTTTAACTATTTTGGCTACATACATAAAATTTTCAGGAGTTGTTATTCAGTACAAGGTGTCTCTAACTACTTCAAAAGAAGATCAACATTTGCATATTTGGCAGCTTACAGCTTGCTGAAATTTAAATTTTTTTGTTTTGCTTGTCCTTTGGAGTGATTTAGGAGTGTTGTATCTCCAGACTGACACGCATCAGATCCCAATATCTCAAAAACTAATGATGATATCATGCTGAAATTTTGTTTGGTGTTTGCTAGGAACAATAACATTATTTTTTGAAAGCATGAAGCAAATTAGAGATGGTCAGTCAGGAAGACTGTTGATTGACTGACTGACCGAAAAGTTCTTTATAGGCAGTGTTTTCATTAACCTGAGTTCTGTCTGAGGAGAAATATGTCTGATTCTGTGGTGTAATCCACTCTGTTTTACCGGTCGTAAAGTTTTCGTTTCTTTTTTGAAATATAATTTCTTTCTTCCATAAACCCCACATGGTGTCTTGAAAGCTGAAAGCACATGTGCAGCAGAACAAAGTATTTATTGATATTTAGGCTTCGTCATATCGACCATCGGTTGAAACTGAGCCACTCGTCGTGTGACAGACCTTTCACATTCACCTCCTGCCACTGCTTAACAGGAAATTTAGGTCCCGCGCACACGGTCCTGTGCACGTGCAGCGAACATATGAGCCTGCAGCTTTCAGACACATCATTGGAAAAACAAACCATTTGTCATTATAATTCAAACTTTTAAAATAATTTCCACATGTTCCACTAATGCCAAGGATTTAATAGCCAATGCATTATCCCTAATTTTCACGTTTACATTACCCTGTGCACATATGATTATATCACATATAGATTTTCTGCAACCTGCTGAAAATGATTTAATACAACTCTAATGCCATGAGCTTGAGCAGTTCAACACACCGAGCCCACGGTACCATTAAAAAGCATCTCATGACCCCCTCAGGCAGAGGCCTGGCCCTCTCTGATAATATTTTCATAAGCTGTGAATTATAAGTGTTTAAAGGGGCACTAATCGCGGGGTTACACTCGTGCCAAAAAGCTGCTGAGCATCAGTAAACCACAAAGTCTGGAGAGAGGGGCTGGAGGGCCAGGCTGCTTCCAAACTTAAAACATTCATTAAAACTATTATTTTTATGGCATATCAACCGTTTAAGAAAGAATTAAGTGGAAAATATTAGAAAAGAGGGGAACGATTGGGGAAGAAATATTCAGGCCCCTGACAACACTTATGCAAAGCATCTGCTGCGTTTCTTGAATTTTCCGAACTTTCTGGTGGAAGACGAGCGTGGCCAAACGGTCTGGCTAAAATCTGCGAATCTGCCTGTGCAAAGTGAATTATTGCCTTCTCTAAGCCACTTACAACCAGATTGTTTTGAGGGCAGCGTTTCACCTCTTAGTGCAGCTGCAGTCTGACGTGCGTCAGGAGAGCCAGCAGCTCGAGAATGTGCATGAAGCGGTGCGAGCGTGCGGCCGGGTGTTGCTGTTTCCAAATAAATCCTCAGTTTGAAATGTAAAGTAAATACCACAAGAAAATACGATCAAATTACTGACAGCTAAAAATGAAAAGTGCAGTAAGCTGAGTCATATCGGAACAAAGCTACAAACTCGTCGGGATGGAAAAGACATTTTAATCACGAGTCTTTTTTCACAGCAGCTGACGTGATCAGACCATCTCCTCCTCGGCCCGACGACTCGCACGGCAAAATGTACCTCACGCAAAAAATGAACACTATTCCCGAGTTTATGTATGAGCTGTTATGAGGTAAAATTACAGCGTCAGTGGTTTTAAAATAATAAACAGTAGCATTAACTCTCTGACACTTGCACTGTATCTGTATGGTATATTAAAAAACGATGGAGAGACGGCTTTAACACTTTTTGCATTTAAAAGTGTTGACTGTTTGGGAATTATGCATCGGAATACCACAGGAAAAGGCCTCAAGTTGGGTTTGAATCCACAGCCTTCTGCTCATGAGGGTGTGCAGCACCGTCCATAATTAAAAATTCATAACATTTTCCCACAAGAACTCTTTTTCTCATTTCTTACTCAGCTCATGGACGGAGTTAAAATTGCACCATCAGAGAGTCAAATTACAGTAAGTGAGGATTAAATCAACACTGATATGATCAACTCTGAGAAACAACTCCAACACTCAGTTCAGTTTATTTATACAGCACCAAATCGCAACATACTTACCTCCAAGCTGCTACACGACAGCAAGATTTAAACCTTACCTGTCCCACGAGCAAGGTCATTGGCAACAGTGGTAAGTAAAACTCCCTCAGGTGTTTATTAATTCTCAGAAGAAACCTCAAGCAGACCAGACTCAGTGGGGTGACCATCTGCCTGGGCCATGCAAACACACAAAACAAAAGCGCAACACAGAGTTGTAAGAACATGCATTGATAAAATGTTACAAGTTTTAACACTGAGGGTCTTATCTTGATGATCCATAGCGCACGGTCTAAATCACGCAGTGTAAGAGCATTTTAGGTGCGTCCAACTGAAATTCGCTTTGCATATTTTTGTGTAATCTGAACACAAAATAAAGCGCAGGGCACAGAGAGGTTGATTTAGTCAGTTAATTAGCCATGGCTGTGTTGTGTATTGGGTGTAACATGAATTTAACCAATCAGATTGTCTTCTGCCGTTACCTTTAGGAGCCTGGTGCACTTAAAACTGGGGCATTGCTTTTTAACAGAAGTGAGAGGTTTTCTGGCGAGGAAAGGGACTTGCACACAAAGCATCAAAATGTATGAACAGATCATTAATGTGAGGAGCAGCATCCTGGGACGAAGCACCTAATCACCTTGTTCCTGCAAAACCTTCTTCTCCATCTCCACATCGCTACTTGTCCGTATACCACAGGGTGCGAGCGACACCCCTACCTTGGTGTTTCCCACCTGCCAACATGGGAAGGAAAATAGTTCAAAAATGTGGAAGATGTCATAGAAACCAGCATTATTAAAGTTTTGTATGGTCCCATTAGTTTTTACTTTTCCTTCATGCATCGCGTACATGCAGTTTTCAAGCGTCGTGAACCTGCCAATGTAACGGGTACTTGAATACCGTGTTGTATAAATGGCAGAAACCCTCTGGTCCAGTGGTTTTCTGCATATGCACATAATTTTATAGGGTAATGACAAAACCCTGAATGGTGCAAATGCGTTCCGCTTCCTCACGATACCTCATTTTAAGACCAACGCACCCACTGGCACAAAGGGGAACACACGTTTGCGTACTATTTGAAGAACTTGGGCATTGGGTGTGAATATCACATCTGCGTGTGTCGGACAACGGCGTCGAGTCTTGCCCTATGCTGTTTGACTCTGTTTTTAACCCTCTCGACCACACTGTGTACCTGCACCATCCTTTTCAGCCTCTCCCATTGTTTTCTTTGGCCTGGCACTGAGGGACTGGAAGTGTCACTTCATCACAGCGGTGTTCTGTTTCCCTTGGAGGCAGCAGGAGGATGTCTGTTAATCTGATCTGAAATCCTTAACCTGGATCTGGCTGCTTCCAACAAACAGATTTGGCTCTGAAATGATTTCATAAAGTCTGTCATATGCTGTTGTCTGTCTGAGAGAGTGAATGGCTGTAATAACTCTGCAATCAGCCACGGCAGACCGGAGGACAGTGCCAGTTCTTAACCTTTCCCTGCATTGGCTCTGTTTTATTGTGAAGGCAAACAATGTGTTGTGCAAGAAAATGCGTTCTGAAATGCCAGAGCGATTTATTTGATGGTTGGACAGCGGTGATAAAAATGGATGGATGGATGGATAGTTTGTGAGGTGTACATAATAGACAAAGAAATAACTTTAGGGTTAGTAAACTTTTCTTTTTTTTTTTTTAAATCTAGTTGGACACTTGTGCTCAGCATTCGAAATCACTGAAAAAAGGCCCCCTGATTATAACAAACCAAAACACTGAAGTCAAATATGCAAATGTTCACAACCTCAGTTGTTGCTATTTAGTTTAAGTGGCCATTACAAGAAAATACTAGAATGAATGGAAAAAAAAAAGAAAATAAACAAACCACAAAATCTGTGCAAAAACATTTGAATCAAATTTTTGCAGAATGCACATTTTATCCACTACACCTCCAGTGTGCTTGTGTCTGTTTTGCTCTTAATGGGTTTGTTTTGGCAAAGGTCAAGGTCACTGGGTCAAAGGTCAAAATACAGATTTTTTTTTTTTTTCACTCCATATGTCCACCAAACTTTGCACATATGTGAAGGTAGGTTCGGGAATTGTCCAGATGAGGTCCATATTTGCCAAAGGTCAATCACTGAAGTCAAGGTCATTCAGGTCAAACGTCATGTCTCCAAATTAGTTTGTTGGCCTACTCATCCCAGGTCCTTTCGCTGATTTCTGCCAAACTTTGTATGTCAGTGAATGTTGGCCCAGAAATTGTTGTTAAAAAATGTATATGGGCAAAGGTCAAGGTCATCTGAGTGAGTATCAAGGTCTTTGGAGTCAAATGTCAGATTTCCATAGCCATTGCTGTCTTTATTCTCACAGGTACTCTTACCTGGTACAATTCACTCATTCACCCACTCACACACTGATGTCAGTGTGCTGCCATGCAAGGCACTAAACTGCACATCGGGAGCAACTTGGGCATTAAGAACCTTGTCCAAGAGACCCCAGTGATTTTCCTGTCTGTACGACTTCTACCCCTTTACCCATTTATTGTGGGCCAGGTGGCAGGCGGAGTCAGGCACTTCCCCGACGGTGACATTTAGAGCTGCCCTATTTGACATTCAAACCCACTCTTCAGAAAACCCACGGATGATTTCACGAAGGGTTAGTCCAGTATAGATACAGTGTATGGTGTTGGGTAGGGCTGTGAAAACTAGTATCTTACGGGGCTATTCCACCGAGCATCGTTCTTTCCCGTTTAATCCAGAACAGCAAATTGGGGCGTGTTTTGAAACATCACAATAACTTCAGTCTTGAACAAACTTGGTACACGTAGTAGTTACGGCCATCATGGGCACCAGATTTAAAATCAGGTTCAAATTTTTAAACAGTTTAAAAATTTGATCCCGATTCTTGAAATCGTTGATAGTACCTGGTAACTTCCTGGGTATTTGTACTCTTAACAGCTTCATTCATATTTGAAGATCCTTAAACGGGGTATGCGTAGTCGAATACAGCTTGAAACTTGTTTGATCGTGCTCCATCGGGGTAAAAATTTGAAGCCGAAGCATCTTTTGTCGCAGTTTTTGTTCAAAGATGAGCAGCTCGATCATGTCTGGCCGAGGGCGCAGCCCCTTTCTTTTGTTCAATGGGCTCTTTAATTGTGCCAATGCCTTGTTAGCTTTACTGCTGACCCTGAGTGGGTTGCCAGGTCTGCACTTTATAAGCCAGCTTGTTGGCTCTTAGTCCAGCTGACATGCCGTTGACACTGGGCAGGTTGCCAGGTCTGCACTTTATAAGCCAGCCTGATTCCTCAGACCAGCTGACATAACTCTGACCCTTCGCAGGTTGCCAGGTCTACACTTTATAAGCCAGCCTGTTAGGAGGCAAACCTGCATCTGCTAGTTGGGGGGGGATTAAGCCGTTTCATCCCATTTTTGCACTTTTTTGGATTGTGGGCGATTGTAGTAGGACGAGGCCCTGTAGAATAGCCCTGCTAGGTGTCTTTGCTGGCCATGAAAGCTTTATTAATCTTGACTTTGCAGACGATGCAATGATCTTAGAATCAATGGATACCCTGGATGGAGGCAGTTGAGAAACTCATTTGAGGAATAGGAGTGTCTGGGTTTGCGATGGTCCTGGATCAAAATGAAGATCCAGGCTTTCACTGACTTTTTGGACTCGGCCATCAGAAGTGCACTGTTGTGTGTTGAAACTGGGCAAACTTGAGAGGACAGATTCATTTATCTCAGTAAAGTCTCTGTGTCCTCAGCCTTACAGATTGAATGATGCCTGGGAAGAGCTTATGGGGTGCTGAAGTCCCTGGACAGAGGTCAACGAAGGTCCAAGTCTTTAGGGTCCTGGTGCTTCATGTCTTAATGTATGGTTGTCAGACTTGGACACTAACCAGTGACCTAAGGTGATATCTAAATGCCTTTGGTACCAGGTGTCTTCAGAGGATCCTTGGGTACCACTAGAATGACTTTGTGTCAATGAGTGGTTACTTTGGAAAACTCAGATGAAGTATTACTTATATTGTCAGGTAATGTCAGCTCCGACATTTTGGCCGCGTGACGTGTTTGTCTGGGCATGATCCGGCATGCAGGTGCCTCGGTGCTGAGGACCAAGGGGACGTCCTCATTTTACCTGACTGCAGCAGGTTGATGTTTACTTTTGTAAGGTAGGGATGGACCGGCTGTCTGACGATTCAAGTGAGTCTGCTTTTGTTAAGGTAAATCAATAATTTATTGGCAGTAAAAACACTGTCATTGTGTTTTTTTAGTTTTCTCTGCTCGTTCTTCTCTGTCTGTTTCTCTCCTTTGTTTCTGTTCTGATCATCCTGCTGAGTTTCAGGTTAACAGTCGTTTTTCTTTTTGCAGAAGACACGACTTCAGCCTTTGAATGAAATATCGTCAGGCCGTTCAGACTCATGTTTACGTTGTGAAGACGCGTGCGCCTTTACACACATAAGATTTAACTCGTTTTCCAGTTGGGGTGGAGACTTGGTGACGGTCACTGTTTATGTAGGTGCATCCGCTCGAATGTCATCACGGCAGCAAAGGTTCAGTCGCGGCGGTTTGGGCGAGTGCCAGAGTTAAGTTTAATTCAAAGGAAGATCTTCGGCAAAGCGCGCGGGTTTGAGAAACGTGATGCGTTCGTGTGTAAGACGTGGCATGGCAAAGTGAAGCCGGCATTCCTGAGAGGACAACGTGTCTCTTTTCTGCTGCGTACCTTCTGTCAAAAACATCAGGTGGCTCTCTGGAGAGATGAGAAAATGTTCTTGGAGAAAGAGAGAGAGAGAGAGAGAGAGAGGGAGAAAGAGAGAGAGAGAGAGATGAGCAAACCTTTACCAGAAGACATATTGACTCCGTTACTGGCATTACAATAAAAGAAAACAGCCCAGTTCTTGCGAATCGAAATGCCATTCATTTTAATTGAGGTTTTACCAGAAATAGTTTGCCATCATAGTCCGGACTTAAATCATACACGACTTAAATGTCATAAGAGGCTAATTTGTCAGTGTTTCGTGGTCAAACTCACTAAGTTCTAAAACAGAACCACCGAACATAAAATCACTCATGTTGGCAGCTGCATCTTTTAACACAAGGATTAACACATTACACGATTACTAAGTTGCTTTCTGCAGCGAATGTTTTTTTTTTTTTAGCTTCACCGCAAAGCGGAAAGAGACTAATGTGACGTCCGTGTCTGTCTGAGCTATTGTTTGGATTTCCGTTGCGATATCTTCAAAACGCCGGGAGGATTTTCAGTCAAACTTGGTGGATGAACTCAGTGGACTGTTCTCTCACAAAACAGGTGATTTAAAGGTCATAGGTCAAAGGTCACTGGCAAAACAGAGGTCATTGCTGACCCTCTGTGGCAATATTTTCAAAATGTTAAGAGCAATTTCAATCAGACTTGGTGGATAAACTCAGTGAGCTATCCTCTTGCAACATAGCTAGTTTCAAGGTCATAAGTCAAAGGTCAAGGTCAAATCAGAGGCCACTACTTACTCTGCGTTATCTTCAATATGCAAAGAGCATTTTCGATAATACTTGGTGGATAAATTCAGTGGACTGTTCTCTCACAGTGCAGGCCATGTAAAGGTCATAGGTCAAGGTCAAATCAGAAGTCAGCATCCACTGTCTGTAGTGATGTCTTCAAAATGCAAAGTTTCAGTTAAACTTGGTAGATAAACTTGGTGGACTGTGCTTTCAGAGGCCATGTTATATCAGCGTGCTCAGTACAAGGAAACAGTCAACCCACACTACTGTCGACTGGTGCAACCTTCACAGTACAACGAGCAATT
>CABFOU010313979.1:0-12696 GCA_900660325.1 Opsanus beta | reverse complement strand
TTACTTATGCAACTCATCATCTTGGCTTTTATATTTTTAATTAATTTATATCAAGTTGTAGAGATTTGCTTTCAGTTTGGGTTTAAGGAAGATAATTTTAGAAATGTTTATATTGAGAGGCCTGATTTACTTTTTGTATTTGAAATGGCATAAACAAATTAAAATGTGTGAAATACCAAAGGGCAGAATACTTTTGTAAGCCACTGCACATGTTACACTTAGGTTCATGTAACAGACACCCATGTTGGTTTTTTTTTTATGTTTCTAAGTCTCAGCCAAATGTCCTGAGAATATTTGAAGTTTTTCATGAAATACTGTGTTCACAATGTCATCATATGCAAAAAAAAGCAATGAAATACACACATCTACTTAAAAGTAATGATAAATATTTATGTGAAATGTTGTTTTTTAAAGTAAATGAAGATATGAATTCTTTTGACCTGTATATCAAGTTTTATAAATATATCTGTAACAATTCATTGTGATTACAAAATTGGCCTCATCAGACAGTGACCTCTGATGTGCACTGGGCAGGTTTGAGGCTGAGTGTGAAGTGACTGGGATGAGGATCAGCACCTCCAAGTCTGAGATCATAGTCTTCTGTCAGAAAAGGCTGGATTGTCCCCTTTGGGTCAGGGGAGAGCTACTGCTCCAAGTCAAGTTCTTCAAGCATACCAGTTTGGTTCACGATTGGGGGTACAATGGAGCAATGCAGCTGAGGTCCTGTGGCTGGTGTCTGGACCATCGTGGTGAAGAAAGATCTGAGCCAGAAGGTGGGGGTCTTAATTTATCACTCAAATTAAGCTCCTATCCTCACCTATGGTCATGCACTCTGTGAAATGACCAAAAGAATGAGATCACGGATACAAGCAATGGAAATGAGGTTCCTCTGTCGAGTATCTGGGCTTACACTCAGGGTCAGAATGAAAAAGTTTTAATATCTGAGAGGGACTCGGAGTAGAGCTGCTGCTCCTTACATCAAAAGGAGCCAGCTGAGGTGGTTTGGGCATCTGGTGAGGAAGCCCCCTTGTTGGCTCACTAGGGAGGTCTTCCAGGCACATCCAACTGGGAGGACGACTGGGACAAAGACACAGGACACGCTGGAGGAATTATTTCTCCCAGCTGACTTAGGAACTCCTTAGGATCCCCCAGGAATAGTTGGAGGACTTGGTCAAGGCTCAGTAAGTGTAGGTTGAGCTGTTTAATCTGCTGCCACTGTGACTGGGACCGTAATTAGCGGTAAAAAATTAATGAGATATAGAGATGTGCATGTTATGTTCACACAACTCAACCCTTCAGCTGCTCCCTTGTTTTCACTCTGGGTTGCCACAGCAGATCCACCTTGGATCTGCTTGTTGATTTGACACAAGTCTTACACCGGATGCCCTTCCTGACACAATTCCACATTCCATGGAGAATGGGCAGGGGGTGAGTTTTGAACCGGGAACTTTCTGCACTGAAAACAAGCAGACTTAACCACTTGGTCAGCGCCCCTTACAGTGTTCTAACAACTCATACAAGTACTAATTGCATCAGTGGTTTAATGACTAAAGAGTCTTTGGTTTCTGGACTATCTCTGCTCTTTCTGTGAACCAGAGATGACCTGGGACTGTAATCTGTCCCCACTTTGCTGTCCATGGTCGACAGGGACTGAGCTTAATCTGGCCAGTGATAGCTTGTGAGCTAGCAGTGTCGAGGATGGGCTCGAATCACAAGAGCGAATCACTGAGGGGAGATTCATTGTTGGTGTTGTTGTGTGAAGCAACTATCTCTCTAAAACATGCTTGGCACGCAGCAGAACGACATTTAAAAAGCCCGCAGAGAGCTGGATGCTACGGAGAAGAGTGTGTGTTTATGTGCGAGAGCGATACTGAGAGCCTGGAGCATATCCACTCAACAGTCAAGTGCTTCATTGCTGCTTTTAGCAGAATGCTGCTGCCCTTACCACCACTTTGGGATTGAATGCAGTGGATTCACACCGTGTAAACACAGGATCAATATATACGTGTGTAGCTGTGAATGCGCGGCCTGAAAAACAAAATGAATGAGTGAACTGCCATTTTGTTGATGATTGCTTAATGGGTTCTCGGCAGACTGCAGTGTGTTGACTGAATAGTTTTGGCAGGCATTGAGCTGGAGACAGAATCAGAAAGAGGCAAGGAGAATAATCAGACAGTAAGAAAGGCAACTGGCAAAGTGGTTAAGAAATTGAGCCAGAAATGCTGAGCCAGTGAGCGAGAGGATGATTTTGGTTTTAAATCATTGATGGGAGTATTCATAAATGGAATATGTACCATGAAAGACCAGGCACAGGTTACAATTCCAAACACCAGCCTCAGCAGCTGATTTCACTGATTTGTTGAAGTTAAAAGTAATGTGAAAGTTTAGGTTCTGATCGATACAGGTAAGGACCAGTGAACTTCCTATTTTGGGCAGTTAGGCCTAATTGCTTGTCAAGCTGTAATGCTAATCACAGCATCCTAGTGGAGACTAAAGCCATGAGGGATGGTAATCAAGAATCAGTCCCCAATATTTCATTCCACTGGAATTGTATGCCTCAGACATTACCAATTAATCCTGCCAATGCCAGCACATTATTCTAACACTCCTGCATTGAGAAAAGAGAGAAAAAAAAACAAAAAACACATCAATAAAAAAGAGAAAAAAATTGACTGAACAATCAATAAAGAATTGGACCAATCAGCAGTATTGATGATAGTGTCAATATTGGTTAAAATCTTCACAAGTCCCATGTCAAAAACCACTGATGCTTGTTCCAGAAACATGCAGAGAAATCAAATCGGTTTGGGAGCATGTGCTGGTGCTTTTTGGTTTCAGCATCCAGACCATAATGGAATTGCATTAGATCCTGAATTGCAAGCATTTCTATTTCCAACCCATTTGCCATCAAAAAGGTATTCTTGAAAATTGTCATTTACACACTCCTGTCACAGCCATGAGAATGGTTTGAATCAACTGTAAATTGGACTTCATCTCTGTAAAGTCTGGTATATTTGCATTGTTGTAAAGCCCTATAGCCACTGTTTGACAAATTGATGGACACCTATTTGTCTACTGGAAAGTAGAGGAAACACTTACATTTCATCTGGATATGGCAGATAGATGACTAATTTCTGGAGGTGGGGATAGACTAGTTGTCTGCCTGAATGGTTGCCATCAATAACATAAGGTAGTTCCCTTGTGTGGTGGATGTGGCAACACACAGTACCAGTGCAAGCTCCCGGACCTGAACTGATCTGTCATTTCTGAGTGTGCCTTCTTAATGGCAATGCACAATCACTTGGCACACATGATGGCAGGTGCCCCTCTGATTGATTGATTTTATGTGTGGCTCTCAATGTGCCTATGACTGATGCGGTAACTTAATTCAACCCTTTCCAACCCTTCTCAAAGTGGTGGTAAGGGTGCATAGTGCTGTGGTTTGTCCTGATATTCTGCACTCTGTAAATATGAATGTGTTGCTAGACACACACCACATAGGCATGCACTATACACCACAAACCATTTGCTGTAGACTTATTGCAAAAAAAAGATTTAGATACATTTGTGTAATGCAGAGTATGTGTGCAGCCATTCCACTCTGTGCATACCTGGTCAGATCTCAGAAGGTATACAGAGTAAGTCATGATTAGTACTTGACTGGCAGACTGCTTTTGAAGACCAGGGGTTGTTTCTCCAACTGGAGTTGCATCAGGAAGGGCATCCACTCTAAAAATTGTGCCAAATCCTCCTTATTAGTACTTGACTGGGATACTGATTGGAAACAACAGGTGCTATGTTTCTCCATGTAGACTTGGAGTTGCACCACAAAGGGCATTCAGCATACAATTTGTGACAAAGTTCAATGCCATTCTGTACATGAGCCACTGTGGTAAACCTGAACAACACCTTCTATTGTGTTTTATAAATTGGATACCTTGGTTTTGTCTCCTCAATAGACTTTAGTGTCTTTTTAGAGGTTCTGGAAGGTGTTTCCCCATCTTTGGCTGTCCACCAAATTTCTACATTTGAAATAAGCGTGAGCATCAACAGATTCATTGAACTGTCATTCCTGAGGTCTTTATTCAATTTAATTCAATTTATTTTATTTATAGAGCACCAAATCACAACAACGCTGCCTCAAGGCGCTTCACATGAGTAAGATCTAACCTTACCAACCCCCCTGAGGAAGCACACAGGTGACAGTGGTGAGGAAAAACTCCCTCTGGGGATAATGAGGAAGAAACCTCAAGTAGATCAGACAGACTCAGAAGGGTGACCCACTGCTTAGGCCATTCTAACAGTTACAAGGTTTTTACAAATTTTACAAGAATTTCTTCATAAACAGAAACAAAAAAACCAAAAAAAAAAAAAAAAACAGAACAGCAACAAAAACATAGTCCTTAATTGAAATTAAAAGGAGTCCATCTTGGATCTTTAGTCTTTGTGCCTCTGTCTTGAATACGTAGGTCTTGAATAGATAGGGCTTCCTAATATGTTTGGCATTTTTTCCTCTTGTATTTTGTAAAGGTTAGCAAGAAATAAAAACTTCTAAATCTGAAAACACTGTTTTTATAACTAGATAATATCTCTGGAGTGTCTTACAAGAGGAACATCACTGGGAAAGATGTTGGACTGAAACAAATCAATCAAACTTTGATTCCATTAAGAAATAAAATACAAAGTAAAAATTTGTACTGACAGTGTTTGGTTTCCTCATCCTTTGTAATCTATTTAAACACTGTGCACAGTAACACCACATAACCATGAGCTGGCCACGCCCTGGGAACTCCCATCATGTGACAAACTGCAACTGCTCGTCACCCTTATTGCTAATCTGACCATACCTTAACAAATCAGGTATTGCCATTACCTAATGCAAATAAACTCTGAAAATGAAGTATTATGATGAGTATGAAGTGTCACCCAATCTTCACATTGAGTACATAAACCCAAACCCAACAAAGGATGAAATGAGTCCTCATTCCAGGCTAAGAGATCAGGTGGTATCTCCAAATCCAACACACTATGGAACTACCTTAAATTCTGCATGGCAACCACCTAGACAGACAACTGCTCAATCACCAACTCTCAAAAGTAATGACCTATCCGAATCATGCCTTTGACCTTCTCCAGGTACTGGGGTCCTCAACACTGGGGCACCTTCTTCTGCTGTATCTATCTTTTAGAATCACCTTCTATTTTAAGTGCCAAGTTACACAAGTTGTGTATGTATTTGTACAGATAAATATGTGCATTAAGAGCTGATCTTTCAAAAGAGACCTATCGAAAGGAAGGAGGCAAATTGGTTCCAGTGAAAAGTAGTGAATGTTCAATCCAGATTTTACATTGTTGGTATCACATAGTGTAATTAAGACAGAGTAAAGTTCAAGAAGATTGGTTTCAGCTCAGCCCCAAAAAAAATTTAAAATCACTCCACTGCTCTTCACATTATTTCACAGTAAAGTCAGAGCTCTTCAGCTTTCCAAATGGGTTGAATTAAAATATCCATTGTGACTGGAAGAGTGTCATTCGATTAAGTGAGGTCATTCAAAATGTAATTGCCAACCAGGTCATTACTTAAAGACTGATGTGGGTTTGGACCCTTCGCCCTGCCTCTCTGCTTCCACATTCTTCCTCTCCAGTCTTCCATCCCTAAATCCAAACATTTGTTTGTTCGCACTTTCTCTTCCTCCGCCTACCTGTCTGATACTTCTCTTTTTCAAATGACACTGAGGTGAAAAATGAGGGCATTGTAGGACAAATGAATTAACCGCTTCAGATTAAATAGGATTAGTCCACTCGCTGACAGAGAGGGGCTCCATGCCCGTAATGAATTATGTAAACACAAAAAGTCCTGACCAGATTTAATGACTGCTGCCTGGGTGTATGTGTGTGTGTGTGTGTGTGAGTAGGTGTGCGTGTGTGTGCACGTTTGCAGGTGTGTGTAGTGTCAAATAGGTGAGGTCAAATACAGGGTGTTGTACTTGTGTAAAGGCATAATGACATGGAAAGGAATACAGAAATGTAAATGAGGTGTGTGTGTGTGTGTGTGTGTGGTATCAAATAGGTGAGGTCAAAAACAGGGTGTTGTACTTGTGTAAAGGCATAATGACATGGAAAGGAATACAAAAATGTAAATGAGGTATGTGTGTGCGTGCATGCATGCGCAATGCTGAAATCTGAAGTTGTAAGGTTAAAGAGGTGGGCTGAAGACCAGAGGATCCTCAGTTTGATTCCCTGTCAGACAGGACAATCACAGAGGTCCCTTGGTTAAGGACCTTAATCCCCAAGTTGCTTCCGGTGTGCAGTTGAGCACCTTGCATGGCACTACGCTGACACAAGTGTGTGTGTGTGTGTGTGTGTGTGTGTGTGTGTGCGCGCGCGTGCGAGAGAGAGAGAGAGAGAGGAATCATTGTAAATCACTCTGATCACCTGCATCAGATGGAAATACCGACAGAAATGAACTGAACGTAGCCTGGTCTTCCTCGTCTCTTGCCGTTCCTCTCTGAGACATTACGAGTTGACTGCTGAGGAGTTGCCGGGGCAGCAGAGACCTGTATAATTAGTCATTTTTAAAAGTCTTTCCAATTTGTGGGGTAAACATGTACACAGTCAGCTCTGCATGGAAACGGCCCTTACAGCCGAACACGTCTAATGACATTTTCATCTGTTCGGTGGCGACAATAAGTAGTTTCCGCCGAGTTGTTGTTGACCTGTCCAATAACATTGATTAGCTGGTTAGCTTCTGCTTTATCCTGTGCTGTTTGGGTTCTAATTAAATAACACACTAATTAAATTCAACATGACTCCCAAAACATATGAAAATAGAGCCTACACTGTAAAACATGACAAGCTGACGTTACTTAAAAAAAAAAGTGGAAACCAATTGCCTGGAAAAAGACAAGTAAAGGAAAAGTTTTTTTCATGTAAAATAAACTAGATTATTTTATTATGGTTATGGTTTCTAAATTCCTGGAGTTCTCCTTTAACTGTTCATAAACAAGATTTTCCAGCATTTATGCAAAAAATGTTGCACTCCGAGATGATACATATACAGCAGTGTGCAAAAATCATAAGCACCCCTGTGACTCTTCTTGTTTTGTTTTGTTTTTTTACCCAAAATTTAACTTTCTTGAAATTTAAAATATCCAAATATTAATTAGAAAAAAAAAGAAAATATTCAAGTCAATTGTTTATTTTAGTGTGTAGAATATAGTATAGTAAAAGATGATTGCTTTGTATGTTTATAGCCTGAAGCATGAATTTGCACATGGTAAAACTGTATTTTTGTCACCCTTTTCCCAGTGTAAGGCAGAGACTAAGAGCTCTTAACAATGACCCGGCATCAGGAGCTGCCACCCAAGGCACTCAGCTGCAGACCGGGAGCAATATGGGGCGGATCTTGCTCAAGGGCACTTCAGGGTGCAACATGCACTGTTCTTTGGTCTGCCCAGATGTTATGATTAATTCTGTCAGGGCATGGATCCTAAAATATTTTGGTCGCTGTTTATCTAACCTTGATGTCACCAATTCCCAACAATGACAACAGACAGGGAGACAATAATCAGTGCACAATGAATTGCTCATATTTAGGAGCTTTTATTCAGTTATATAGCATCCAGTGGGGCGCACAGTTCAGCTAACAGCTAATTAGCGAAGCTAACCTGTTTTTTAGCGGATTAGCTTTCCGGCTAACTTTGAAAATTATTAGCGGACCAATAAGCTTCCACTAAGTTTGGTTCTGCTAACTTTAAAACAGGTGACATTTAAAAAAAATAAAGTGTAAGGGTCAAAATCAAACGTTTGAGAGAATACACTAATCCTATAACTGAAATCGACACATCTCATGAAGGCAACATGGATCACCTCAAGGACACAGAGAAGCCAAAGTAAATACATTAATTAGATTATTAAAATAATTTTCCATGTGTGCTTTGATTTAATATTTCTTATTGTTCATGTAATTATTCATGTATCGTATTTTCTGGAGTATAATTTGGGATCAAAGCATTGAACAAAATAAACTCTAATAATAGAAGAATAAATTACAATGCTAAAAAGTACATTTCAACAATGCAAAAAAATCTAACATTAAAGAGCAGATAAATTAGAAAAAATAATACAGAGCGACATAAATATGGGTTTTTCTTCTTTAAGAGGCATTTTTTTAAGCAGGTATGATTTATACTCTGGTGTGACTTACGTATACTATGGAAAATACAATATGTCGTAACACAGTATGTTGCACCTTTTTCTGTATTATCTGCTCTAAAATTTAGGATTTTTGTGTGTTGTTGCAGTGTACTTTCATTATTGACAAAGCCATCTTTGCACTACTGTATCATACAGTTTCAGCTCTGTTTTTCAGGGTTAGTTTCATAAACATTAGTGATTAGCAGTAGTTTCAGCTAAATGTTTTAGCGGTTTTTAGCGCCACCACAATTAACTTTTCAGTTAACGGATTAGTGGTTATTGAGACTAACTTTTAGGTTAGCTGAGCCCACCGTCTAATTTTAGTTTATGCAAATTACTGTCAAACTCTGCAGTTTTAAGGAGATGATCACCAACTGTTCCACTTTCACAAACTGTACTGTTGCCAAACGAGTTCACTCTTTTTGTGAGTGGAGTGGGGGAGAAAAAAAAGAGAAGGGAAGCGGAAAAGAAAGTGAGATAAAAGAGGAAGATTAGGACAGAGATAGATGAGTAAAGTGGGCAGAAAGCAGATGAGTAAAGAGAAAGAAAGGGAGGATAAAAGGATTAGGAAAGTGAGTCAGTTAGCGGAGGGAGTTTCATCTTCTGTCAGACTGTTTTTTTCCTTGAATGAGTCACTGTCTGGCAGAATGCCGCGGCACACGTTTACAGATAAAGCGGTAATAACATTGTAGGTACACGTATGCAGTGACACTCGCACACACGCACCCACAAGTCCACTGAGTCAGCGAGTGCAACCAGGCAGCGGCTTGTCGCTTTCTGCTTCATTTAGCCGGCATTGGCGAGCTGGGAAAATAACAGTGTGTTGATGAATACATGAGCCTGCATGCGTGTGTATATTAGTGTGAGTGTGTATGTACCAAAATTTCAAGCCTGAGTGGACGTTTGCTGCCCGAGAGCGAGCAGGAAGCAGGAAATCGCACAAAATGAGAGCTTGTTATGAAATCAGTGACTGCCATTCCCCTCGCGAGCAGGGCCGCCGTAATTAAGTGTCATTAGGACGCGTCGCTTCTTTCTCAGCCACGTCTCACCATCAACATCGACGCACCAGCACAGAGTAACTATAACCCCCGCCCAACCCACCGCAAGCCTTCTTGTTTAATCAGTGAACTTCAAGGAAGTGCTGGTCATTTTAAATTCGCTCATCTTTATCGTGATTTGTCAGATGTGACAGAATCTGTTTCAGTCGTGCAGCATTTCTCAAAACACCCGAAATGTGTTGATAATGTTTAAGTTTTAGGAAATCCTTAATTAGTGATGGCTAAGCCCATCAAAACTGCTGTTATCTGTTCACAATAAAAATATAACCCAACCAACAGTAATGATGTCACAGTCACTTTGCAGAGGTAACTAACATCAGCTGAGCCTGTCAATGATGTCACGATCTACTTCACAAGTTTCCCTTTTTTAACTCCTGTACATAGTGAAGGTGGCTGATGCCTTATGACATCACAAAGATCAAGAATGGCCACACATTTCTTGACTGGTGTTCACATAGACATGACCCAGGAGAGAACTGTAGTACGTAGGTACGTAGATGTATAACTGAACTTGCCCAGTGATTTCATTATGTTGTGGTCTTGATGGCTTTGCAGCACCAGACGGATCTCGTGACTGAATTGGTTTCTCTCAGATTTTATGATACTTTACATTTTCCCATCAGCTGTTTGTGATAATACCCCCGCCCCCACCCTTCGTAATATAAGTGCTGACGGGCTGTGACTCAGATGTCAGGCAGATATTTTGAGTCACCCCCTTGACATTTGGCAGCTGTGACTCTTAATCTAAGTGGCCATTATGATGAAGTCCTCTTTGGTGCATTTGGAAATTGCACCTGCGCCACTGAGTAAAGCCACTTATAGGGTTCATTGATTACACTCAGCTTGGCGGTGTTGTTGTCGGGTCTATTTGTCTGCTTGCGTGAAGCCTTAAATATTTGACCTTAGACGTGGCTGCACATTGTTCTGTAGGTGATCCATGTATAGATTCTTGAGTTTTTGAAATAACCCTTAAGACTTTTCTAAAGTTCCACACCCCAAGAAAGCAGGCAACGCTGCAGTCCAGCAATCTACATGAAATGATGTGGGTTCAATAATTGATGTTGATGTGGTGAATTTAGTATTTCATCAGCACCATGGACAGTTGCCTTTAACAGCACAAACACACTCACTTTTGAAATGCTTCTTTGGCTTTACAGGGCAATTCTTTTGTAACAGAAATACAATCAGGGCAATTTTTTAAGGTAAGTTAATACGGTATGATTTTGCTGTCATTCTAATTCCATTACCATAGAATTGCCCGACAACTTTACGGTGCTTTACACAGCCCAGTCGCACTTTTTTTTTAAATTCCCTGTCACGAAAAGCGCCCTATTTTCGTGACGCAGTTTCTGTTATTTTATATTGTATTTATAATCCTCCCCCTTCTCCTAACTCTAACCACAGCATAAGTGTCTCCCCTAACCTTAACCAGAAGCCCCCCAGACCCCCCGTCACCCCGCATTTTGTGCCCCATCACAAAATGAATTTCTGCCCCGTCACGAAAAGTGCCCGCATTTCATGCCCCCGTCACGAACCCATAGATTAATGTTCTTTTCGTAATGCCATCACGAACTGCCGTGAGACTGGGTTGGCTTTATAGCAGCAAACACGTGGGCACGAGAAGAGTTATGACTGAGGTATACTGCAATCACCTGACTTTGCTTATGGTTCAAACACACCTCCACTTACACAAATCCCCACCACAAACATCCGTGTTATGTGTGAGTGACAGCGGGTCAACACGAGCGTCAGCCTGCATGCTCTGTGCCATATGCGCTGTGTGGGATCTGTCAACACGATGGGTTCAGAGGCGATGTTTGTTCACACTGTACCAGATGTCTGATTCACACACGTTCTTGTACAGTGTAATGCAGACAAACTCTGATATGCACCATGACACACAGGCGCACTTACGCGCATTCTTGCATCGTGTAATCCTGTAATTAACTGAGTCCTACCTTGCTGCAGAGTACAGTCGTCTCTGTAAGAGCCCTAAGTAGCTGGACAGTGAAAGTTTTGTAATTTTCCTCCTGCACACCACCACAGCAAAGCTGCAGTGAAACAGTCAAGATGTGCTTTAGCTTTAATTCAAGTAGGATGCAGATGACAGAAAAATCGGGCATTTGGTGAAACAAGCGCCAAATTTCTCCTGGTGATTCTCATGATGTTACTTAAGCCCACGTGACACGGAGTGGCGAATGCTGGCGAACGCAGCAAATTTTGCATTTTGTTGGGGTTCGTAAAATGTTGCTAAACAGTTTGCAAACCGTTTTTAGGGTTGCAAGGAGTATTTCTTGTTGTGAATAAATTTTGAACATGTTCCAAATTTCTTTGCGAATTAATTTTTCCACAAACAGTTGCGAACACTTGTAAAACAGTTTTAAGCGTTTGTAAACTGTTGTAACGTGTGTTGCTAAAGTTCTTTTTGGTTTGCAACCACTCCTTGACCCCAACAGTGTACCTTTTCTTCTTCTTTTCTTCTTTTTCTTCCTCTTTTTTCCTTTTCTTTGCAGCAGGATAGCTGCAGCAGCAGCCAGACAAAGCAATTCTTCCTCAAGGGCAGCAGAAATTAGCTCCGTTCATCCGTGAGCTATTAGACTTAGCAAATATAATCGATTGGCCACTTGAAAATTCAAGATGGCAGCCATAGAAATGTTCCTATTTGATTGATTTTAAATTATATTTATATCAAATTACATTTTATTTTACTTTATTTGCTATTTATGGTGTTTATTATGTTTTACTTTGCTTATGTACCAAATTAGAGTGAGGTTTATTACATTATTACCAGCAGATGTTTTGAAAGCTGCATGTAGACTTAATAAAGTGTTTAGTGTTCAGTATAGTGTGTTGTTATTTTTAATATCTGCAGTCAACATGGACAAATGGCAATTTATGCCACTAGAGTGTCATTTTAGCATATAAACAGTTAAATCCGGCATGCCTGAACACCTACAATTTGACACCGAGATCACACAAATCAAATAAGTAACAACATTTTTGTGAGGGGAAAAAAAAAACCCCAAAAAAACCTCATTTGGGGGTTGATTTGGTGGCCATCGTGAAATTAGATGCCATCTTGGATTTCACTGATCCTGTAAAACAGCTCCATTGTGGTTGGAGCATTTCTAAGCAAAAAGTACTTTTTGGTAGGCCATTTTGGTGATCATCTTGGAAAATGGTTGTCATCTTGGATTTTCAAGTGACCAGTCAACCAGATAAGTTCTATCTGGTAAGTTCTACCTTGGTAATCATAATGCCAAATGTGATGCTTGAATCAGCATTTGCACGATTTTAGTATAAAATTTATGTTCCAGTAAAAGGGTTTGTCAAAAATATACACTTTACAGTAGTACAGGGAAGAATTTTCTTTCTAATAAAGAAGATGTGAAATTTCAGCTCCAGTTTGCTCCAAGACACACAAGACTTAAGCTTTTTTTTT
>CABFOU010313957.1:0-14580 GCA_900660325.1 Opsanus beta | reverse complement strand
TCTTTCCAAATCATGTCCAATCAAGAGAATTTAACCCAGGTGGACTCCAATTAAGCTGTAGAAACATCTGAAAGATGATCAGTAGAAACAGGAGGCACCTGAGCTCAATTTTGTGCTTCATGGCAAAGGCTGTACATACTTGTGTACATGTGATTTCTTAGTTTTTTTTATTTTTAATAAATTTGCAAAAGTCTAAAAAAAAAAAAAAACCAAACAAAAAAAAAAAAAAAACTTTTTTCACATAGTCAGTATGGGGTATTGTGTGTAGAATTTTGAGGGGGAAAAAAAATGAATTTCATCCATTTTGGAATAAGGCTGTAACATAAAATGTGGAAAAAGTGCAGCGCTGTGAATATTTTCCAGATGCACTGTACATTAAGTCTTTGTTGAAATCCATGTTTGATCATAAGGTCACAGTAACCCAAGGAGGATACTATTTTACTTATTGAAATGTAATGGATCAACAGCCTCTGCTGCTGGCCTCTCGAGGCAAAACAAATCAGTCTGCTTTGCTTGCTACATCATTCATTTTCATTAATATTTAAATCCAGGCCGCTGCTTCCGTCGTATCCATTGCTTTGTACAATGCATCCTTTTCATTGAGCACTCTGTAAACCATCTCATTTGACAAAAATCCCAGCAGGTCTGTTTACAAGACACCCACATGTACTCACAGTACTGCACATACAGAAGCACAAGCCATGTCTACGCCTTAATACCTCCACGTTTGATCAATTTCCAGTAGAGACGCTGACGGGTAAAGCTTTGAGGAGAAAGATCACGAACTACCAACTCATAACTGTGTTCGTGCACAGAGCCATTCAGCAAAACGGTTTGCCAAATGCTCTGCAGCCACAGTAGCAGTCACACATGTGATGAAAACTACAACACACCGACAATTACACAAACATGCAACACACTCTGGTTGGACGTTTGGAAAAGCACATTTCCAAGCAAAGCAAGTGCTCACAAAAAAATTACACAACTTGCACGTGAAGTTACCATGAAATTAAGAAAAGCAGTGGTGCACAGAAGCAGAATAGAAAAGTGAACACAATTCTGATGGAATAAAAAAACAAGATCCACATTTAGACTATACACTGCAGAAATAAAATCTTCATTTCATGTGACTTAACGTAATAATGCATTTCATAATACATTATGTCAGTTTTTCACAAGTTATGGATTAAATCCATATCTGTGAAGATGAATGAATGTAACATGAGTGCACATAAAACAACGTTCTAGAGCAGTTTGTGAAGATCCTACCTCCCATTCCTTCACGTTGATATCGGTGATAGGCTTGTCCTCATCCGCTTCAGATACCTCATTCTTTTTAACGACCAGGAACCCCGGCTCCTGTCCCATCCCCCCGACCTCCTCACTAAACATGTCTGGACTCCAATGGATGAAAAACACATAAAGGTGGTCCGACCTGGTGGAAGACATCCAGGAATAACCATCAAACTAATTAATTCCTGAACACAGCTGAAATGTGTCTTCAAAAGTCATAACCCGAGATCCATAGCATACAGTGACAAGGACTTTTACGTGCCATAAAAATTCCCTGTAAGTTATAATACGCAATTGTTGAATTCATTAATGGATAACACCTCGATATTTAGAAGAACTGCCCAGTTACCTCTACAGCGAGGTTAGGTTTGATTTGTCTAGATTTTAATCAAGATTACTCAAACACCAATGACAGAACAGGTGGCTCTGTGTTACAGGAGTTGGATTACAAATATCTGTGTCCGTGGACAAGACACGACCTCTGCACTGTCCCAGTCCGGTAGTAAATGTGTATCGGCCTTGGCTGGAGAAGTAATCTTCCATGGACTGGAGTTATGTCTAGGGGGAGTCAAACTCTCGACCACTTCCCGCTTTGATATTTGGGGGATAAGGACTGGGCAATGGGGCCTCAACGCCCGTATAACATTTACTGCTACTTCTTAGGGCTCAAACACCAATAAACTGAAATTTTAGTGGTGGAAATACTAATCATTAGAAAAGGATGTGTCCCGTTTCCTCCCAGTGTATGCTGAGATAGGCTCCAGCACCCTGCCGCAACCCTAGTGGAATAACCAGGAGAGAATGGATGGATGGAAAAATGATTTGGATGTAGATCCAGATATCATGTTATCATTACAAGATTTAGTGCTACAGATTCTTAATGTCACATCATCAAAACTAATACCTGGCGACAATATGTGTGTATGTATGAAAACCAGTTCATTACACCTTCATGCTATAGTACATGTGGGGGTACCGATTATGGTCCTGCATGTCCATGTCTGGGAACAACATAACTCAAACAGCTTTGATCTGAATTAGGTCAAACTTGGTGGAAGGACTGAATGTTGACCAAAGTCACAGGCCAAGGTCAAAACCTGGGTCCAAGGCCTAAATATAGACCATATTAAAATTGCTGTTCCAAGGAACTGGTAAAAATAAACCTATGGTTAGGCAAACACTAATATGAAGTCCTATATCACCTTTCTACTGGTCACATGAGCTTTAACCTTAGGTGACCTTGAAAGGTCAAACTCAAGATCATAACTGTTTAACTCAAACACTTTGGAGCCACTATGGATTAAACATGTTGGAAGAGTTGTGCGTTTGTCAAAAATATAGTTGTTTCATTTTGGAGAGAGTTGATGAAATGTCCACACAGGACTATATATTACGGTCTAGGTGAATCACAAGGAATTAATTTTTATGACTCTGTCAAACATGTAAGGTGTGGGTGTTGCTACTTTAGTTGGCTTTTTAAACAGACATGAGCAAAATCGACACATCCATAAATACTTAAAGAGGTACACAGCAAATGGTCAGCACTCTTAATTCAGGATGGTGTAGTGTTGAGGATGTTTTTATTCTTGCTGTTGTAAATGTCCACTATTAAGGTTGTGTTTCATATCCTACTATTCAGATGTTGACCTCTCGTAGCAGAAATGGAAGTCTTCGTACAGTGGGTTATGGTGTGACAGTGCTATGACATACGCTGGGGCGCTGCATTGGGACTGATTTGTATTTACAGGGAGAGAATGAAACAAACTCATCAATAGGTAGTGTGGAACACCTGGTTGTCATGACAACAACACTGCAAAGTCAGGCACGTTGCGTACAAGAAAACTAGTATACTGAGGGATATGGCTGTGCGTAGTCACCGCTTTGTTTTCCATGTTGCTCTCAGACTTCAACACACTTCAACATGATGTTGTTACCACAAAGAGGCGCTGTTGTGCAGCCCTGCTGTCCGCAGATTATCGTGTTGACCTGGACGACCTATCTAGTTATTCAGTGAAACAGCGCTGGGCAGAACTTCAACCAGTCAGCTGGATCAGTATTTGGTGTTTGGCAGTCCTGGCCTGTGGTGTTAAGAGGTGTTCAGCTTGCATATTTTCACCACAACTCAGGGCAAGCTCACCACACGAGGGTTAATTCTCCCTGTCACATAGAGGAAAAAAGTCTGATTTTGTAAGAGTGTGACTATGAAGGCTCGGAGAGGAAACGGCGTCGGGTAACTACAGCAGATTGCTGCCAAAGCAATCTCAAGGGGACAGCTAACAGTTCGCACTGCAGTTGGCAATTCAAACACGTTATGCTATGCTAACTGACTGTGGTTGGACAAAATGAAAGAATAAAGAAACACAAATGTGATAAAAGCAATCGGATATTTAATGATGTCATGTCGAACTCATGAAACTTGGGGAAAAATTGGAGCTTATGAAGCCACGTGAAGTTTGAAGCACCATCAGACAGCAGGACAATATTCTATTTGGCTGCTGTGGGCCACTTCAGAATTAAAATCAGAGGGATGGATTTATTATTTGTTACTTATTGGATGGCAATAAATCTATCCATCCATTTATCGTCATCGAGTAAGTAAGTAATTGGATGAGAATAAATGCAGGGGTGGTGGCCAAGTGGTTAGTGCGCTTGGTTTCAGTGTGGATTTGTGTCAGGAAGTGCATGCGGCGTAAAAATTGTGCCAAATAAACATGCACATCCACCTTAAATCGACTTACTATTGGATGACAATAAATCACTGTAAAATAAGTCAATAATAATAATGCGCTCCCTACATTGGCTTATAGGTGACTATGTGCGATAGGGAGAATTGGGCAAATAATTCAAGTCTATTTGCGCACACTTGGAGCCTGAGCTCAAGGTTGTGTGCATTAGTGTTATAGGACTATGACTGCTGAATGTCTGGTGTTGATATAACTATACAATTAATACTATACTATACATGCTAGCAAAGATATCACACATTGCACCGTTTATATTTGTTACACATATTTATATTAAGTGATTAAAAAAAGGTAGAAACATATATAATCTGGCTGGTGTTATACATCACAGAGCTGTTGGGGACTCGGCAGGCCGTCCGGTATTATGGCTCATTCCACAGCCTCCTTTTCTTCTCACGCTGAAAACCACAATACTCAACAGCACACCATATGGGTCGTCTCCCGTCTCGATCAAACTACACAGAGTCTAGCAGTGTGTGAGGAAAAAGGCCTATGAGCCATTGTGTGGTGAGTCTGAACAACTTATGATCACTCCTCCCACACACCTTTGCCAGCTCACAAAGCCAAGACGGAGAAGTTAAAAATAATGAGTAGTGACATGCAGGAGTCCTGCTTTGTAGCACTAGAACTGAATCTGCCGTGTCCCTGAGCTATTATCCCCAAGGGCATGGAGCACTGCCACAAACGTGTTTTCCAGGTGGGAAAAGCTGTTGTGAAGCAACCTGTGGATAAAAACAACAACACTTTTAACAAGCAAGACTTCTGAAGTTCGCAATGAGTAATGAAGCGTGGAGGGATTTCAGCATCACCACTGCACATGTCACATAACCGAGAAGTGCTTACGGTGCCATGACTAACAAAAAGGACACGGCTGTTTGTCTGATTCAAATGTGATTAGCAGCATGAGAGAGCACCGTGCACGTTACTGAATGCAAACACATGCAAAGTTTGTCAAATCGTCATGAAGGTTTCCATAGTTATGTCTCATGTTAAATGCATTTTTGTTTTTAGAAAACTGACATCAAATTAATCTCTTGGACCAATTAGGACTAATTCGCTATATAAACATTATGCAACCAGTGAGACAGCCCTTTTATTTATTTATTTTTGCTGCATGCCTCCTTCCAGAACAGCACTGTCCTGCTGACTGTGCAACTCAAGCTCCAGACTGAGCAAAGGCGTAAACACGCCAAAGCTATTTATGTCTGTATAGTTATGTCACCCGATTCGAAACATTGCAAATTCAGTGCACGGCAAAAAAAGTTCACGAACTTCTAAAAGTGGGTAAAAGACATTCAGAGGATAAAATACTGGAGCAAAGATTCCCACAGACTGCAGATCCTGTGCAGCAATAAAGTGTGCGTCTGTTTCCCTGCAGAGTAAATGAATAATGAATTATACTGCTGTCTGGGAGATGGGCACACGCCGCAGTGGGAGTCAGACCTGACAAAGAACAAATATTTGATTGGTCTCAAACACTGCCGCTCAGTAACTTAGCTGACTATTGTGTTTCGGGGTCACACAGGTTCCTTACAGATCAGGCCCATCACTGCTCTCCGGCATCACTATGCAGTATAGACAGCAAAGATGATGCAAAACACCATAAGGTGTGCATGGTTACAATAAAGCCTCGAGTAAAAGTCCTTAATCCCCAACTTCTTCCCAGTGTACAGTTGAGCACCTTTGAACTGCAGCATGCTGACGTCGGCACTTTGAGCATCAGCATCAGACAAGCGAGCTAGAATTAGGAATACAGTTGATTTATATCCACTGTGGAGAATCAAGGTTACGTCCTGCAATATCCTGCTCCAGGAATTAATACTTCTTTTGTCCAATCATGATGTCACTGCAGAAAACTCTGAAGGGATGTTAAATACCAGAGGCCAAGTTGTAGCTAAATTTATCAACCACATGGTGGCACCAGAGTCAAATGAAATCTGGGAGCATGTGCTGGTGCCATGCTTCACTGCATTCATGGCACCACAGAACCGCCTTGGGTCAACCAGTGATGGTCTGTCGAGATGGACAGACCATCAGTCCATCCCTGCCTCTCCAAAGTAACCATCTAGTTGCCACAGCCGGGTGAAACATGGGCATCCCCTTTGCCTTCTGTAGACACAGGGGTCCTCAGTTTCATTAAATTTATTTATATAGCACCAAATCAACACATAAATCAGCTCAAGGCACTTCGCAAGAGTAAGGTCCAACTTCACTAACCCCGAGAGGAAGCACATTGGCAACAGTGGTAAGGACAAACTTCCCCGTGCGTTGTTTTTAAACTGTAGGAAGAAACCTCAGGCAGACCAGACTCAGAGGGGTGACCATCTGTTTTGGCCATACAACCAATAACAATAAGTCAAATAAGCAAAGTACAACAGAGAAATATCAAACATGCAAAGACAGATACGATAGAACTAGGTATCGAGGTAATTGTCCAGTCCTGTGGTCAAAATGACAGCGAATCAACTAGGTGGTAAAGATAATGGACCGGTGTCCATCATGGTTAGCAGATGGTCCTCAGCACTCGGGCTCCATGTGCTGGATCACGCAGAGAGAAATGCACCACATGGCCAAAATGTCAAAGCTGATGCTCCCTCATAATGCAAGTGATACTCCTAATCTTATTCTACACGCATAAACGCTCATTTCACACAAAGTCATTCCAACGGTACCCAAGGATCCTCTGCAGAAGCCTAGCTTTAAAGGCATCCAGTCGCCGCCTTAGGTCACTGGTTAGTGTCCATGTCTCGCAACTATACAGTAAGCACCAAGATCCTCACGACCTGGACCTTTTTCTCCTGAAAAGGTACCAGCATCACCAAACACCTCTATGCCACAGCCTCACAACTCCATAAACTCTTCCCGGGCATCTCTCGATCTCAAAGGCAGAGGACCCAGAGACATGCACGTCACTGCTGAGATAAGTGAATGTTACTACAAGTTCAACACTTTCACTACAAACAGACAGACTTCCGATGGCCGAGTACAGGAAGTCGTTGACAGAGCAGCTCTTGGGATTAATCCAAGACAACTGCAAAACCCAGACACTAAGATACCAACACTGGAGTGCATGAGAGTACTGACCTATGAACTGGGCATTTTATTGGTGTGAAGTATTGAGGATGAACTTGTAGATATGGAGGATATTCATCTACAGGCCAGATACAAAGTCTTCTCATGAATGTGAAGGAAATGGAATTACCCTGGTTCTCTGCAGCAGACACAAATTGAACCCCCAGACGTCTTGCAGCACAGATAAAAAAAAAAGAAAAAAGGAAAAAGAAGAAGAGCAAGACTGATGCTAATCCCAGAGAGTTTCTAAACCTGACTGTCAGATGACAGCAGAATTTTTTACTGCATGGTGGAAGCCATTTGTTTCCCCAACAGAAGGTCCTCAGTTTGAGGCCATCCATGTCCAGTTCTCGCTCTACATCTGGAGCTGCATCACAAAGGACATCTGGTGTCAGACCCCGAGCAAAAACAGGAGAAAAAACAGGAGAAACCAAAAGAAATTTTAGAAACTTTGGAGAGATTATCTGATTTAGATATCAAAAACAACATATTGCGTGCATGAAGCACTGCGGATCATCACCAGTTTAAAAAAAATTAAATTAAATGCTAGCGTGCTTCATTCAAGACCACATTTGTTTATCATCATCTTGGTTTCTGGGCTTGTATTTCTTCAACCAGCTGGTTTGTCTGGATTTTCTTTGATATTCACAATAAAGCAGTGTTCTTAGGAGGAACCAAAAATGACCAGGTTTAAAGCTTCTATGGGCCACAAATAAATAAATAAAATCCATATGTTCTATCAGTGCAGAAAGTGACGCAGTATGGAAATCGCTGCGCAATCAGATGGTTAATACCAATGACAGTCAAGAAGGCCCAAGACACTTGCTGTATGTGAAGTTGAAAAGAATTTGAATGAAATTTGAAAGATACTTTATGTTGCATTCCGTGTTTTTTGTTTTCCAAAATCACCCGCAATAAATAAACAAACAAACCAAGGTCTAGAAATGATTAAAACTGAACTGGGGAATGCCCCAATTTCAATCACTGATGTGGCATCAACGCAATCATTGATTAGCTAGTGCAATCTGTTTAGTCAGGACTTTGGTCTTTGCCTTCGGGTTGCTCTTTCAGGTCACTGGACCCAGTGAACACTGGACTACATATGGCTGCTCAGCTGCAACACTTCTGTTACAGCATTTTCTGACAATTCTGTCTTATGCTTATTATTAAAACAGTTGCCTCCTAACTCCACTCTCACCTATCCCACAATAACCTGTACAAACAGTTCCAGTCCGGTTTCCGTCCACTCCATAGCACTGAAACAGCACTCAATAAAATCACAAATGATCTCTTCATAGCAGCTGATTCTGGACTCCTCACCATCCTCATCCTCCTTGACCTGAGTGCAACCTTTGATACCACCTGTCACTCCACTCTTCTCAATAGGCTATCTTCCATTGGTATAACGCACACTCCATTAGACTGCTTTACATCCTACCTCTCTGGCCGCACTCATTTCACCTAACACAGGTCCCTTAAATCCACCCCCTCCTCCGTCACTTCAGGTGAGCCCCAGGGTTCTGTCCTGGGGCCCCTCCTCTTCATCATCTACCTCCTTCCCCTTGGCAATATTTTCCGCAAATTTAACACAATTTAACATTCATTAACACTCATTTTCACTGTTATGCTGATGACACCCAGCTCTACCTTACCACTAAACCCTCGCCCCCCTCTACCGCCCACCTCCCTCACTGATTGCATCTCTGAAATAAAAACCTGGTTCACCCTAAACTTTCTTAAATCTTCTCGTCACAAATTCCACCTTATCCAAAACCGACAGCTTTTCTCTCACTATTGATAATTCCATCTTCTCACCATCCCCCCAGGTCAAGAGTGGGTGTCACCCTGGACAGCATACTATCCTTTCAATCCCACATCAATAACATTACTAGGTCTGCCTACTTCCACCTACGTAGCATCAATTGCCTCTGCCCCTCCCTTTACCCCCACACTGCTGCCATCCTTGTTCACAGTCTCGTCACCTCCTGTTTGGATTATTGTAATTCTCTTCTCTTCGGTCTCCCTCACAAATCCCTCCATAAACTTCAACTGGTCCAGAATTCAGTAGGATAACTCGAACCCCCTCCATCCACAATATCACTCCTGTTCTCCAACAGCTC
This sequence comes from Opsanus beta, assembly GCA_900660325.1. Taxonomy (NCBI): domain Eukaryota; kingdom Metazoa; phylum Chordata; class Actinopteri; order Batrachoidiformes; family Batrachoididae; genus Opsanus; species Opsanus beta. The sequence goes on along the minus strand of CABFOU010313957.1, from coordinate 5,351 downwards.
CACTGGCTTCCAGTTCAGTTTCATATTCAATTCAAAATCCTCCTGTTAACATTCAAGGCCATTCACAACCTCGCCACCCCCATATCTCTCAGACCTCCTCCATGTTCCCACTCCCTCCCGCTCCCTCAGATCTTCTTCCTCCATACACCTGTCTGTCCCCTCCGCCAGTCTCACTACCACAGGGAGCAGAGCATTCAGCCACTCTGCTCCCAGTCTCTGAAATTCATTACCATCCCAACTCAGAAACATCGATTCACTTCCCCATTTCAATTTACAACCCAAAACACATCTGTTTATGACTGCTTATTCCATCTGATGCCTATTGCTCTGTCTATTCTAGTGATTTTAATGATTTTTTATTGTTTCTTTTTAATGGACTTTGTGTATTACTGTACAGTGTCCCTGAGTGCCGAGAAGGGCGCCTTCAAATAAAATTTATTATTATTATTATTCTGTTATATGGTCAAAGCAGAAGGTCAACCCAGAGTCTGGCCTGCCTGAGGGTTCTTCCTACAATCAAAAAACACCTGAAGGAGTTTTTCCTTACCACTGTTGCTAGCGTGCTTGCCCATATGGTGGTTAAGGTCTGGACCTTGCTCGTGTGTAATGCCTTGGGGCAACTTGTGTTGTATAAATAAAACAAACTGAAATTAAATTACAGGGCAGCAAAGCCAGGATATATAATTCACAGAAGAAGTGGAAATAAGTACAGTATAAGATACCGTACAGTGAAGTGGATGAGAGTCTATGATGCCACCTGGACAGATGCCACTCTGTCACAGGTTACTTCTAGAGCCAAGGCCGTTACTCAGTTACAGCCGGGTGGACTGAGACGATGCAGATGAAGTGTCTTGTCCAAAGACACAGACAGGTAGCATGATCCACACACACCTGGAATCGAACCCCAGTCTATATAATGGTATACTAATTCCTATCCCAGAGCCACCTGCTCTGCACATAACGTGAGAAGCATGGATGTGGCCTAGAATAGAATGCATCAAATTTTGTGCTTCTGTCCAAATACAAGAACAGAAGCATGGATTTTTTTTTTTTTACATAATAACTGCTAATTCTGAGCCTTGCTGAAGGTCTACATGCTAATGAGTGTCCTTCCAGTCTAAATGTCAGCTAACACAGAAACAATGAGCTCGTATTTATCGGCACTGAGATCAGAATCAGTGGGAGGCAGCAGACCAGAGCTGACCTTTCCTGCGGCACGGCGAACCAGTACTCGTGCTTCTTGCCCAGCTGGGCGTACTGCTGCATGGAGGCGCTGGCGTGGGAAACAAACGTCTTCTTCATGGGTTTCCCCACTCGTAGACAGAGGAACTTGTGCGAGCGGTGCTTTGGCTTCTTTGCAGAGCCCGTGCCTATCAAAAAGAAAACTTCACATGGTCACAGAAGCATGAAAACGCTGATAACTGAACAAGGAGCAATTTAAAAGCAAGCGTAAAACGATATAGTGTTTATCGCTTTAAAAGAAAATACCTGTTTAATTAGCTGTGCCTAATTTTCTGTCCGCTACTGCCTGCATTATTTCAGCCAGCCTCATTCATTCTGTGTCGCAAACACAACAGACGACCTAAATAAACGGACAAAGGTGGCGGCGAGTGTTCAGCCTGCTTTACATTAGAATTCATCCTTTATGAGGTCACAGCTGCAGAGAGTCTACGACGACACTGGCTTTTCACATTCGGCTCACAACAAGACAAAAAGCTGCTTAAACACCACTGCTTTTGCAGCAGCATTTGTTTTTGCACGTTACTTGTGTGGGTGGCGTTAATGTGCCGAGAATAAAAGGCGGCCCTGCTGAGGTGACCGAGAGCAGGAAGAGTTAATGCAGCCCTGCTTCTCTGCGGGATTATAATTGCGAGAAAAAAAATGATAAACGTCTCTCCTGCTGATTTGGCCTCTTTCTACCTGGAGGGAAAAAGGTCTTTCTGACAAAACAGCTACGCGCCAGATCAACCGACACAAACGAGATCAGCAGGTATCAAAGTCCTCCGTCAGGTACAAAGACACAAACTGTGGCTAAATAAATATTGATTAGAGAGTGATAAAACCGGTCTTTCATGTTCTCATCTATCAACTACAAACTGTACATAACTTACTGACAAACAAGCTCACCTTGCTGATGAGATTTGTTTGGTTTTTTTGACTAAACATTTTTCACCAGTTGTGCAGACATGCTGTACAGCAATGAGCGACCTGCCAGCAAAGTAACCTCGGATGTCTGTAAATTTATTTTACTAACTTCATCAGAATTGCCATGGGTGTCTTGGTGGCTTCCCACACTTTTGTCTCCTCCTTGCTCTCAGTTTTTGAAAAGTGTCTACTCCAAAGAGATTTACCAGACAGTACCACAGTTTGTATTTCTTCATGATTGACGTAAACAAAGCCTAAAACGTTTTCAGTGAGTTGGAAATGCTCGTGTTCATCCCCTGACTTGTTTAAAGAAAACTGCACGTAAAAGTGATGATTTAGTTGCGTTACCCTGCAGGGTACCGTCACTTTTGCAACCCTTGTTTCTGCTTTGATATTTTCATTTAATTTATGTCAGGTTGCAGAGATTTGTTTTCAGTGTGAGTTTAAAGGAAATAATTTTAGAAATTTCATATAGGGAACCTGGAATTTGTGGTGTCAAGAAATGAACTGTAAAAGTGCCTGTAAAAGTATTTCATTTTCTATCTTTGAATTTTGCTTCCAATGTTTCCCCGATGTCTGTTTGGCACCACAGAACCACTCACGTGGGAGGTTCTTGTTGTGAAACGGTTCCCTGAAACGTTGTCGGTCGCTGCTGCGAGCGGATTTCAAGAAGTTCATACAAAACAACAACCTGCATTTTTCCCCTTGTGACATCACAGAGGCTTTGCCTCAAAGCAGCATGTTTTAGGGCGGCGGGGGGAGGGCAGGAACAGAAGATATAAGATATAAAAAAACAAAAAAAAAAAACAGCTGAGCACAAATGTCGCTAATGTTGGTGTTCAAAGTATGTGATTTTAATTTAAGTTCAAACTGCAATACAAGTCGTGGTTCTTCACTAGGAAGAAAAAAGCGATAAGACCAAAAAACATAAATAACACTGCTGTGTGGTTTTCAGCTCAGCTTTAATCATTTAGGTGTGTTTGTGGCATTTGTGCGTTTGATCGGCTTTAGCTTTTCGCCTGGAGGAACGGCTGAGACCACCAAAGCTCGAGATCAAAGCGCGACACAAAAACCCAGCCGCGCTCCGCTGTACTGATAACAACAGAACGGCTGCTCGTTCCCCTTCTTCTTTACATTCCAATTACCAGCAGCGAGGCAGAGTGGAAACGTAAAGGTTATCATGAACCGACATGACAGAAGTGATTCTGAGTGGCAGGATTCTGCTAGATGTTGGAGAATACGAGGCCATTTTTATCTCCTTACCCTTTTTAAAAGGTATAATTTTGATGTTTTCTTATTTTAATGAGAAATAAACCTACAGGACGTCTGCAATCAAAGTGCATTTACCCTCTGCAGAGTTCTGTGCACCATCCTGTTGTGACTCCTCGACACTCTCCTCTTCTTCTTTGCCTTGTTGCATAGTGTCCGTTGTGGAGAGCTTCGCCCCTTCACCGGATTGTTCCTGTGGACTGGCTGAGACAGAGGTGTCACCGGGAGTGGTTGAGCTTTGTGAGTCTGGACGAGAGGCGGTGCTGCTGAGACCGTGGCCCTGGCTAGTAGTGCTGCTGGTGGTTGTTGTTGTGGTGGTGGCGGCGGTGGTGGTGGTGGGTGTGCTTGGTGGCTTCTCAACACTGTGCTGCTTGGATCCCATTGGGAACTGGCTGTTTTCTGTGGCAGTGTCTGGTGGATTGTCCTCTTCTGTGGCATAAGCTTTCACCGTGCTGGGTTCATGTGGCTGGCTGACTGAACCGCAGCTGCTGTCTGGACCCTGGGGTTCGGCACCAGCAGCCTCCACCTGGGTCACGGTTTGTACAGACTCTGTGGAAGCGCCAGAGGACTTGTCCAGGTGGCTATCCTCATTCGACGCTTGCTCCTCCTCGCGGATGGGGGACAGCTCGGACTCGGTGAAGACGTCTTCGGAGAAGGAGCCCTCGGTGCTGCGTGGGGCTGTGCTGCCACTGTCGTTGGCTTCGGCCTCCCTCAGGCGCTGCTCTCCATCTTTTTGCTTTGAGGGAAGTCTCTCAGTTGGTAAAGGCTCAAGATCACTGCAAACACGAGATACAACGGCATAAGTACGACAGGTGGACAGGTCATTATACTTTACTGAAGATCAATAACTCATCACAAAAGACTTCTTCAGAGCAATGTTTGTACCCAGGTCTATTTGGAATGCCACAATAGCATGATTAGTGTCCTAGCATTCAGGCTTAAAGTGAAAACTATAAAATGATTCCTTCCACCAAAATAGATAAATCCTGTCACATGTGTCAACTTTGTGGTCTCTCAGCTTTTATTGATTGATCACGTTCTTAAAGATGATTAATGGTCAGTAACACTTATAACTGCCACCATTCAGGTCAGGATTAGCAGAAGTAAGTAAGCGCTCAGTTGACACAAAGTCATTCCAGCAGAAGAAACCCAACATCAAAGACACAGCGTATCCCGTTAGATCTCACAACAGTTCCGCAGGAAGTACCAGGATTCCCCAGGAGGCTGTTTGTTGTTCATTTTGTATGTCTGTGTATCTGAATCTTTATCAGAATAACTCAAAAGGCCTTTCATAGAATTACTTGCAAGCAATTACAAGCAGCATATGTGACTCTAGCCTTTAAATATGAAATTTGGAATTTGATATGGTTGCACATTCCTGAACCATCCAACAGGAGGCACTGTTCACTTGTCTTCTTGTTCATGCAGCCTTCAGAATAATGTTCGAAACACAGCCCTTTGAAATGTTGAGAAATGTTTTAAAGCAGCATTTTGAGTTTCCCCATCCCCAGTCACACATTCCATCTATTCTGTATTTCCGATTTTACTTTCCCATTCCGTTGTACATTTTGGTCTGTATTTGCCCAGATGTTGGACAACATGTTACTCCCTGCAGCTGCTAGTTTCAGTTGTTAGCTGACAAGTGAGGCGTGCACGATGAGTCTAAAAGAATACGACCTACTCGTCATTAGACGACTTCACATATATTTTTAATAAATAAATCAGGGGAATCTTTGTGTCAGTTTATTTACGTCTACAGCTTTGGTTTGGTTCCCAAACTGGGGGTCGAGCATCCTTTGCGGGGGGCACCAAAGATCTTGGGTGACCGTAAGGTTTTGTCAGCTCTGAGGTTTACTTACTGGACACTCAAAGCTCATGGAAAAGGTCAATTTTTCTTTAGATCACCGAAAGGCCGGGGGGGGGGGTAAAAACATTTG
>CABFOU010313946.1:0-11021 GCA_900660325.1 Opsanus beta | reverse complement strand
AACATGTTCCATTTACGGATGATGGAGGCCACTGTGCTCATTGGGACCTTCAAAGCAGCAGAAATGTTTCTGTACCCTTCCCCAGATTTGTGCCTCGAGACAATCCTGTCTCAGAGGTCTACAAGCAATTCCTTTGCCCTCATGTTTGGTTTGTGCTCTGACATGCACTGTCAACTGTGGGACCTTATATGAGGACAGGTGTGTGCCTTTTCAAATCATGTCCAATCAACTGAATTTACCCCAGGTGGACTCCAATTAAGCTGTAGAAACATCTCAAGGATGATCAGTGGAAACAGGATGCACCTGAGCTCAATGTTGAACTTCATGGCAAAGGCTGTGAATACTTATCTACATGTGATTTCTTATTTTTTTATTTTTAATAAATTTGCAAATATCTTTAAAAAAAAACTTTTTTCACATTGTCAATATGGGGTATTGTGTGTAGAATTTTGAGGGGGAAAAAAATGAATTCCATCCATTTTGGAATAAGGCTGTAACATAAATTTTTTTTAGAAAAGGTGCAGTGCTGTGAATACTTTCTGGATGCATTGTATACTCATAATTTCCTGCTGTGTGTTGCACTTTACATCTTCCTGGAACATTTTTTGCATCTGCACCATTTCACATATGCGCAGAGCCGGAGCCTCACGTCCATGACTGATCTCTATTGAATTACATGGATTAAATCAGAGATCCTTAATTAGGCCCCAATAAAAGCGTCATGTGGTTTTTGAACCCTCTGAGCATGCCATGATTGGATAAAAATGTGAAAACACACTAAATGAAATTGGTTTACCGCTGAGTGTGCGCTCCATGACTCTTGAGTAGAGCAGCAAAGCAGGAGGAAATGAAGAGAGGAGGAATAAGTGAGAAAGAGAGAGAGAGAGAGAGAGAAGAAAGAGACAGAAGCACTGGAGAAAGAGGGAAAGGGAAGTCTCAGGGCAAGTCACACCTCTTTGCCTCAGAAAAGCTCTTAAATTCCATGTGTGACCTCAGGGAAAGAGCTCTTAAGAGTTGGTCTAAGATGCTGTGATACAGAATTTAACTGTTGCACGGCAGCGAGCTAATACAGTCTGCCATAAGCCAAGCTGGGACGTGCTGCAGGCACGGGGGGGGGAAAAAGGCCAATCCTTACACACTCGCACATATGTACACACGAAACACAAACCCAAACATTCGGGCATGCACAGCTGGGACTCGCTTCTGTCTGCAAACTGGAGCATGATGCCTCCCTGCACCTCTGGACCCTCAAATCTCTTAGTGTCAGGATGACGAAAAACTTCTTAAGTGCTTTAAACTCATGATAACCCTAATGCGTCGTCTCCCCCTGTGAGCTCTGTGTTTGTCAGAAGGAAAATGAAATTCAGCTGAAACAGATGCAAAGATGGAGGGCGTTCAGACAGTTGGGGGGATTGTGGCGTCTGTGCAGGCATTAAGAGAAAGTAAACGGGCTCAGAGGACGCTTTACGTTGTGACAGGGACAGCACTTCCGACACGCATATTCACACGCTGACTGCCCTCTTCTTGCATATTAGATCGTTATGTTGTTTGTGGTATTTCTATTTTTAACAACATGGGGATTGGAGGGGGAGAAAAAAAAACTGCACATGTATTTGCCACAATGCACAAATAGTAAGAACATAAACAAAAAACAGCCCCCAACCACCTTCCCATTCGCCACTAATCCGCTCATGCCCTAATTGTGGGTACAGTCACCTCAGATTCACTTGTTCTGTGAGGGAAGGAGAGACAGTCAGAAGAAAGAGAGACAGAAAAGAAAGAGAGCGAGAGGAAGGTTTGGCTGAGACCACCCTGTCTTCCCCTTAAAATGACTGTCTCTGCCAGAAGCCAGCAGAACAGTAGGTGGTACTCTCTCTCCATTACATTTCCCTTTTATCTCCTTTCTCTTTTGCCTCTCTAGCATCCTGTCATTTCTCTCTCTCTCTCTCTCTTATGCTTTCTCTCCATCTCTCCATTTCTTCTCTTTCTACTGTAAACTGCCTGAGGTGTTCATGAATTGTGATGGTTTGGGGTGGGGAAGGCGAATCCCCATCTTTGTTTCCTTAAAATAGATTTAATATACTATACCACAGTGGCATCCAAACTGTGGGGAGCAAAGCTATTGCACTGGGGGAGGGGTGTGGGGGGAACGTGAACATCTGCTGGAAAAACATGATGTGCAACAAAAATTGAATAAGCCTGATTCATGTCGGAGTAATTAATCGCTAATTAATCGTGATGCAAGAAAGGCCATCGGGACTCAGGTTGGCAACATTTATTCAAACACAACAACAACATGCAAACTGAACACTCCTATTTGACAGTACAAAAAGGAAAAAAAAAAAAAATAGTTGCACCTTTATTTTGAGAGATTTTGGACAAATGTATAGTACTGTGGAAAAGTCTTACACCTGCCCGTGTTTCGGTATAATGTTGGCTTTGATGTTCCCCCCCACCCCCCTTCATTATTATGTCACTAAAAGAAGGGCTGGTGGCCAAACGGTTAAGTGCGCTTATTTCCAGTGCGGAAGGTTCCCGGTTCTACACCACCCCTGCCCCATTCTCCGTGTAATGTGGAGTTACGTCAGCAAGGGCATCTGGTGTAAAACTTGTGCCAAATCAACATGCTGATCTGCTGTGGCGACAACGAGCAAAAAGGAAGACGCTGAAAGAGCATTTTATTGTGAAATGCCACAAGGAAGGACTTATGTTTTCTTTGTATTGTATTTGACTGAATGAAGCTCTTCTCTGTGATGAACCAGCAGAACTAAGCTGAAAATGAGTGAAACAGGAGAAACACACAGAAAAGGCTGCAAAGTAGAATCAACGTCAGTTGTACAGAATTAGTTGTGGTATAGAAAGAATGACTCATTGATTCATTTTCTGCCGCTTATCCAGCTCCGGGTCTCAGTGGCAGCAGACCAAGCAGCTCATCCAACACTTCCCCATCCTCAGCAAAGTCCTCTAACACTTCCTGGAGGATCCCAAGGCGTTCTCAAGTTAGCTGCGAAATATAATCCCTCCAGTGTGTCCTGGGTCTTCCCCGGGGCCTCCATCCAGTTGGACGTGCCTGGAAGACCTCCCTAGGGAGACGACCAGGGTGCATCCTCACCAGATGTCTGAACCACCTCAGCTGGCTCCTTTCGATGCGAAGAAGCAGCGACTCTACTCCATCTCACTATGTCCCCGAGTGTAAGCCTAGATACCCGATGGAGGTATCTCCTTTCTACTGCTTATATCTGGAACCTTGTTCTTTCATTTTTTCAGTCATTACCCTCACTATCCTTACTACATTACCCTCACCTATTGGTTCATGACCATAGGTGAGGATAGGAGCGTAAATCACCTGGTAAATCGAGAGTCTTGCCTTCTGGCTCAGCTCTTTCTTCACCATGATGGGCTGGCACAGCATCCGCAGGACCTCAGATACAGCAGTAAAGGATGATGTTGACCAAAAACAGTAATCTTGTTGAGAGTTCCTTGTAGAGACACACACACTCATCTTCAACCGCTTATCCAAGATCGAGTCGCGGGGGGCTGGAGCCTATCCTAGCAATCATAGGGTGTGAGGCAAGGTACACGCTGGACAGGACGCCAGTCTGTCGCAGGGCCACATATACACAAACAAACACATTAACACCTGCACGCACACCTACGGACAATTTAAAGTTTCCAATCCACCTAACCTGCATTTCTTTGGATGTGGGAGGAAGCCGGAGCACCCGGAGGGAACCCACGCAAACATGGGGAGAACATGCAAACTCCACACAGAAAGGCCCCAGGTGGAAATCGATCCCATGACCTTCTCGCTGTGAGGCAACAGTGCTAACCACTAAGCCACCGTGCTGCCCCTTGTAGAGTTCCATGAAGAGTCTTGCAAAAAATTTTTGGGCAGATGCATTCCCCTCCAAAATCACCCTAATCATTCTAGATTGAGCAAATCTTTTCAAATCGAGCTATTCAAGTTATATATGGGGTAAATTCCTGTATTTTCTCAGACCGAAATATATGTTGCAGACAAAAGATAATATTGCAGCGTCAATTTTTTCCAATACTGTGCAGCCCTACGACAAACAATTTAAATTAAATTTAGGGTCTGTGCCCTCTTTACAGTTATTTTATCTCCTGTGCACGCAGGATGTGCCGTTAGTGCTGGGCTAAAGGTCCATAAAACAGACATTTATTCAGAGCCACGTTATAATTCATCAAACGTCTGAGTGATTACAATGTAGGCTGGCGTGCAGACAGCACTGAATTTAACATGGTGGACTTCATTACAGACAGAGGAAACCAGCAGGTTGCTCGGTGCCTACTGGTGATACTAACTCTCTTTTGGGGTTTAGGGCCGGAATGTGGCATCAATCAGGTTTTGCATATCCAGCAGGATATGCGACAAATCACACAGACTCACTGGAGACACATTAAAACAGGTAATTAAACTCTGGCATTTGATTTCTTTTAATCAAAAGGGCCATCAGTCAACTGCGCAGAGTCCCACAACGCAAACCACAAAAGGAGACGCTACAAAGGAGCCAGCGATTGGTTGTTGGCTGTGCGTCGCTCCTGTTGGGGGGGGGGGAAGCTGCACTGGAGCACGGCCATGTCAATCTTCACAGCTGCTTTTTATTCTCCTGTCTGCTTTTCTGTCTCTCTTTCACCATACCGCTCGTTCGCGATGCGTCTGTATGTTGGTCTCGCACTCCCTCTCTCAGGCACAAAACCGAGGCGTGCATTAGGTGCTGGTGCTGCACATTTTGATGCTTGGCTGTCACTGTGTCATTGTCTGGTGACATAAAGCGCAGTAAAGCACTGAGCAGTGATGAAGTGGAGAGGTTTCAAACCTGCACTCACTGGCACATTTCTTGCTTTTCTACCAATGTCATTTGGAGAGTGTCATCATCCCGCTGTGAAACGAGTCAACCCCCATTTCCCCGCCCAAAACGCAGAAGGCGCAGAGACACAGAGGGGACGAGAGGGAGGGAGCTTCATTCTTTGCTGTGCTGACTTCATTATTCCACCGGAGGCTTTATTAGACAAGAGGGGATAATTTATGTGCCACTTCATTGCAAATTCCACGCACACGTCACCTGTAAATAATTGAAATCCTTCATGTGTCCATTCCGACATAATCATATTGCTATCATGTTAATGTATCCAGCAGTGCTTTCCTTTAGGTCAGGCACTGAGCCACTTTAAATCTTCTCCTGGGTGTCTCCACCCAGCGCTACCCTCCCAGATAACAGGAATAAAAAAAAAATAACGATACACCGCCGAAGGAATAATGAAAAATTGAGAATATACTAAACAAATGCGATATTTCTCAGCACGTCCGCATTGGGGTGAAGGAGGGCGGAGCATATTTTGCACCGGTTTGTTAATTGTCATTCCTTGTGATGTCAGTAAAGGAGTTTCATCATCTAATTTTTTTTTTTATTCTTCTGCCTAACAATTCTATCAGTCAACTGATGATACGGTATGAAGAATTCAGACGGTAGAAGCTATTATAATGAGTCGAGCAGAACCAGCGCAACAAGACAAATCAAAGAAGAGAAATCAAACCCTTTAGTTTTAATTGTGGGGAATTTAAGCAGGCGATCCTTAACACTGAGTGAACTAACTCTCTCAAGCTCTACTAATTGCACCAGTGTTTAAAAAAAAAAAAAAAAACTTCAACGGACAGCTATTTTTCTTACTTAATTTTAAAACGTTATGAATATTAATTATCCAATCTGAAATGGTTCTCACCTTTCTGTCTGTGCACTCCCCTCAAATGCATTTGACAAAAAACTTGAATAATTTATCAATTGACTTATATTTGAATTGATTAATTCGCTGATGCAAAATTAATACATGGCTATCCTCCACATTTCACCGACCCCATCCTCTCCCGTCTTTAATGAAGCAGTTTAAGAAGAAAAGGTCTTGCCTGAGGTAAAGAACTGACTGACTACTGACCGAGGGATGAGGCTGGGATATGTAACTAATATGAATGTGCATTAATGAAGATGTCTCATCTGAATCAACAGATTCAGCAGGCTAGCTTCACACTGACGCAGATAAGAAAGGGACTGCTTGGTCATTCGTGGAAGCATGAGTGGAAACCAAACTGTAGGTGACATGTAAGGGAAAATGCCAAAGGTTAAATAAACCACAAGGGTACTTGTACCCTCATGAGATCACTGGACAAATGATCAAGCTTTTCAGGTTCCTGGTGCTTCCTGTCTCGCCGCATGGTTGTAAGACTTGGATGCTGACAACTAACCAAAGGCAAAGACTGGATGCTTTTGGTACTAGCTCTTGATGGAGGATCCTTACTTACCACTGGAAAGACTTTCTGTCAAGTAAGAGATTACTTGGGGAGACTCAGATGAGTAGTATCACTTGCATTGTGAGGAAGCCTCAGCTGCGACATTTTGGCCATGTGGCGTGTTTCTCTGTGCATGATCCAACATTTACATAGGTACCTCAGTGTTGGAAGACCCCAGTGGCTGGAGAATGCCAAGGGGACATCCACGTGTTACCTGGCTGCAGCAGATACATGGCTACATTCAAGGGGCTGACACTTTCTCCAGCCTCCCCATGACCCTTAATTGGAGTTAGCGGGTACAGTGAATGAAAGAATGAATGGATTTTTTTTTAATTTCCTTGCAACTACAAAATGTCTTGGGTCCACTCCCCAAGTGGGCTTGGTTTCACTTCCATCCAAAACAACCTACTCACCAAGTTTCCTGAAATCAATTTGATTAGATTTTTGGGGGTTTCCTACTAATAAACCTAACAAACTGATGCACACTGAAACAAAGCCTCCTCCTTGGGTATAAGCATATGATGGCCTATAGTTAGCCTTATTCCTTTTTGTTGTTGTGTTTTTTTTGATCACTAAAAGTAAATTGCACCGTTTTCGGTCCTGCAATTTGACGCTTTCACTCACTGAACAATGCCATCATGTACTGCACTTCATGCGTTGTCAAAGCTCAGTTGGGGCAGAGAAATGGGACAGAATGTGAGCCAGTGTGCATGTGCTAGTGTTTGTGCATGCTCATATTGTGCATGTTCCTTGCTGGTGATTCACTCAGCTCTCTGGCAGCCATCCAGGACCTATTTTCTCCTTCTCTTTACATAACGGTAGCACTAAAGCTGTGTGTCCTGTCCTTGCTCTGCTTCCTCATCCTCTTGTTCTGCTGCTTCCTGTTTTTTCCTTCTATTCTCCTGCTTTCTTTGTATGTAGGTGCTTTTAGGACTCCCGCGCACTGCACTTAGTGGTACGACTATGCCACCCATGGGATGCTGAACTGATCAGTTGGCAATTTCTCTCTAACCACACCCATGGCACAGATTCCAAGCTATGACAAGGAGTATGGAGAGAGGCTGTTGTTTTCCTGGAATGCTCCCCACCCCCAGAGCTGTATAAACTTCCAGGATCTAGGATCAGCTGCACCATATGCCCACAGGACAGCACCCAACCGGGCCACAGGGTGGGGACATGCTGAAAATAGGGACACTCTGCTCACAATCGTCACTGTTCTGGCCAACATACGGTCGCTCGACACCAACAGAACAGAGCGGGGGCTACATGTGTTAGAAGTGGGAGAGGATGGTACAAGAAGAGGCGTGGAGAGCAGTGCGTTTGAAAACAGAAAATCAAGACAGCGAAGGGAGGTGCGCTGAAGAAAGTTTACTTTGTGGGAGGAGTCAGGCAGTGTGCCTGTGTGTCTGGACTGCTCAGCAGATCAGGTGTGAATAATACGTGGGGGCTACTGTGTGTGTGTGTGTGCTACTGCAACAGTGCGCCAAAAGGAGAGAGCGAGAGAGCGCGATGAAGTACTGGCACGGTTTAACGCTGGTGGCGGAGGGTGTGCTCTGCTGTGTCTGCGGCCTGCAAACCTGCACGCCGCTCACCGGCGCAGGAGCACTAATTGAATTAAGTCTTTATTATCAGGCTGCAGATGCAGCACTTCTCCCCATCCCGGGCCGCTTGGCTGACACTTTCTCCTTGAACACCTGCTTGACATCAACTTCCTCCTGTATTTATTTATCCCCTCTATCCTGTGGCCAGCCACTGGGCTGCACTCCTCCCGCTCCTTCCCCTCCTCCTCATCCTCTACGTTGGCATTGCAAGCGGAAGGCCTACTTGTTTTCATGTTGCGCCGCCTACCTGTACCGCACAAAGCTGCACAGCTTGCTTAACCTCAGTATTACACAATAAAACCATACTTTACTCCAACGCGCTTTTTTTTTTTTTTAAAGCGATGGAGCCATACGGGTGACAACTTGCCTGATGCGTCTCTATTACCTATTACCATACAAAAAGGGACACATAATAAAAAAGGATTAATTCTCCAAGCTGATGCTGCCCTTTCTGGCCTTCAGCATCAGTCCTGGTGAGGGTAGAGGGAATAAAGGCGATAAAGGTAGATGATGTTCAATGTTCTGTTGAATAGTCTCTGGTGGGCAAGCTGGCAGGAGTAATATACAGCAGCTGGGATGAGAACTAACATATATCTAGTCCCCTGTCCGTATCTACTAGCCTGGGGCTCAGGCCCCTTCCCCAGGCTCATCTCGGGCATTATTTTAGAGGACAGACAAACAAGCAGCCCCATAAAGTTGGCTAAGAGTCTGAGGCTCAAACACTTGGCGCAACACAAGCTGAAATCTATTAACTTTTTTTTTTTTTTTGCATTCTCCCTCCCAGGCCCCAAAACCACAGGACTTCTCTCTGTCAGTCGAATCCATTGCTCACCTCCCTCCATCTCTATCTTCTGTTTACACACATTGTTTTTCTTTTCTTTTTTCCTCTTCACTTGCCCCCTGTCAGCTCAATCCCCCTCTATTCCATCTTTCTCCTGGTCTTTCATCTGTTTGCGTAAATCCTCTCCCCCGTCACTGTTTCTCCTCCTCATCCAATCCATCACTATCCCTCCCATCTCCATCTTGTCTGTTCCCTTCTGTTATCGACATGTTTCCATTTTCTGAACTCCTCTTACTCCATCATATTCACTCTTCTTCCGATGATCATTTTTCAGTTTCTCTTCATCATTCACTCTTACCTCATACTCCCTGCCTATGCCTCACCCGCGGCTTCTCAGCTTTCCCTGGTGGGTGTTATTTCACCCTGCCTGCAAGGCCCCAGGTGGGCATAGCTGTCCTTGATGGGGCTGATGACTGGGTGGAAGCAGCGTGCGACAGTCTCCTCCAGGGCCCAAAAGCGTCACAATGAAACACACTAATCTTTCTTCAACATGAGTTTGGGAAACAACACCAGAGGACGGGAAGTACACTGGACTTCTGTGAGCAAGCTCACAAAAGATTACAGCCACACTGTACCATAAAGGTTCCTTGCATGTATTATATATCAGTGCGGTAGTAAATCTTTTGTGGTGAAATAGTTGAACCTATTGAAGAGTCCAACAGGTCTGTTCATACATATAATTGACAATATCATGTATTCAAAAAATAAGTTACATTAAAAATTAAATTAGTTTGATTAAAGACCAACCAGAATTATCAATCAAACTCTAGGTTAGGTTAAATGCATTTTACGATACCAATGCTCATTCAATCATTACCGTACTTGTTTGTCTGAACAGCATTTGCTTTGTCTCATTCATTGCTCTTGCCTAATTCTGGCAGGGTTGTCTCCATTCTTTTATTCTTAGGTGAACAGTGCTGTTGTCCTACAATGTGTATGTTTAATATTCTTTGCAAAACATAGTACAGATAAGTTGTTTATACTGTATTCATCATACACCCATCTATTCCTATGAAGGCATTTTTTTTTTTTTTTTTTGCAGCTTTTCTTAAGTTGTTCTCTTGGTATCCTTTTTTAATAGTTTTGTTAGAAGTGCATTAAGTCTGTCTGGGGCATCTGGAATCTGGCATCTGGAATCTAAGTACAATTTTTACTTATTCGGAGCAGCTGACCTATATACGCAGCATACATACACATACATACATACATACATACACATACATACATACATACATACACATACATACATACAGTAGGGCGATTCCTGTACATCCCTCCAAACGTTTGGTGGAGGGGAGTACAGAGGTGGATCTAGCTTCAGGTAAAGGATGGAGTGCCCCCCAAAGACATTTTTTCTCTATGCATGATATAGCATGTAGGTGCCTCAGTGTTAAGGACCTGAATAGCTGTAGAAGGCCAAGGGGACATCCATGTTAGATGGTTACTTTTGAAAGGTGGGGATGGATTGTTGTCTGCCTGGGTGGTTGCCCTTCAGGCCCAAGGCAGTTCTGCGGTGTTGTGCATACCACCGTGACACCAGGGCATACTCCCAGATTTGACTTGAGCAAATACCCCACATGATGCAAAGCAACTTCTACCTGTGCCCTACCTGCAGATAGCTCAGTGGGATGAGGAGCTGGGCTACCAATACATAGACCTGAGTTCAATTCCCTGTTACACTACCTTAGGCTTCAGCTAGTTCAAAATGCTGCTGCCAGATTTTTTAACCGGTACGAAGAAGCAAGAGCACATAACCCCAGTTTTAGCCTCTCTTCACTGGCTTCCCGTTTATTTTCGAATCCGTTTGAAAATTCTTTTATTTGTTTTTAAGTCGTTGAACGGCCAAGCTCCTTTTTATTTGTCTGATTTGCTGCACCCTTATATCCCCTCTCGTTCCCTCAGGTCATCTGACCAGTTGCTTCTGGTCGTTCAGAGGCCGCAAAGGAAACTTAGAGGGGATCGAGCTTTTTCAGCTCTGGGTCCGAAACTCTGCAAACGCGCTCCCTCTGCACATCAGACAGGCTCCTTCAGTTGAAGTTTTTAAATCTCGTTGAAAAACACACTTTTACGTACAAGCCTTTGACCCAGAGTGAGACACTGACAATGTGTTTAGTTATGTTTAGTCGGTTTTTAATGTTTTTGGTTGTTTCTTAATGATTTACTGCGTAGCCCCTTTGTTTTGTTTTTTTATCTGTGTTTGTATCTTTTGCCGTCTTGGTTTTTTTATGGCGGGCCTGTGTTTTTCTTTTAAGTCTATTTGAGTGTACAGCAC
>CABFOU010313940.1:0-10721 GCA_900660325.1 Opsanus beta | reverse complement strand
TACCTTTTTGGAATCTTCATGATCAGACAAACAATGTGGTATAGTTTTCAATATGATTGGAGCATGTTTCAATTTTGACCTCTGTGTAACCCTTCATTGACCCCGACCTGGGATGGTCACCATTTATTTTTGTGTAGGCCGTGGTACACTGAGAGAGGCTGGATTGTAAGTGTCGTTTATTCCCCTTAAGTGGTACCAGTTAGGTCAGTTTTGACCTGTCTTCTGGCAGACGAACTAGGCAGTGTGAAGATACGTAGGAATCATTTTCTTGATATGATGACCAACGTGCATATCCCATGTAGCTAAATCACATCTTCTTTTTTGCAGTTCTTCACAAAGAGGATATGACGAGCAAACAGAGTTGGTACTCACAGGCAGTTCTACACAAGTAAGTCCTTTCTTCTCGTCCTACCGCACCTCTCCCTACGAGCTCCAGTCCCATGTGCTAGAACCTGAAGGGGGACTCGAGCTGGGTGTGCAGGTTGTTCCACCTGCTCGTCCTACTGTTGAAACGTGTGACGATGAGGGAGCAGAGGGAGGAGAGGAATGGAGCCTGGAGTGCCTACAAACCCCTGATTTTGGCCATGACAAGAGCAGGTTGTCACCTTTGACTTGGCGAGAGTCGTCCTGTAGTTCTCGAACAGGTGTATGCGAGAGTCGACCCTTGTCTATGACTGATTTTGGTGACAGCTTGACTGAGTGTGAGCATGCGGAGATGGACTTCAGGAAGCTTTTTATAGACTTTAAGGAATCGGATGGTGTACCAGAGGCTGCTCAACCACCAGCGCCCCCTACTGGTTGTGCTGCTGTGATGCTAGAATCTGTGCAGGCCAAGCAAGTGGCCACAACTCAGGTTTGTTCACAAGAGCACATGAGTGAAGTGTCATGCCGACTCTATAAAGTTTTGTATGGCTGTGAAGGTGAGCTGGTGGATTCAGATGGTGAGAATGTGTCCACAGAGCCAGTGGACTCTGCTCCTGAAGAAACTGTTCAACCTGCAGTCCGGAAGGATGAGCATGAAGAGGACTGTCAGCCTGTATCCGACTCCAAGAACGAGGCCGACATTGACCAGACTTTCACTTTGGGTGACCTTGATGCCGGCCCTATTGTGGACAAAAATCAAATGCACGATCCTCCCGGTCAGGAATTAGTAGATTCTTTTGATCTTAACCACGATGTTTCAGGTTTTACACACCGCAACCCAAAATCAGTCCCTTCAGTTGCCCATATTCAGACATCACATGACTTTGAGCTTTCAGCTATTCATTTAGGAGATGATACGCTGGCGACACCAGAAGCTCAGTGCAGTTTTGACAAAGTACTTCTGGTGGAATCTTCGGGTTTTACTAGGTTATCACAGGAGTCAACCTTGTCTGATCTTCAGAGGTCGGCTCATCACGGGTCCTCTTCACCTGAATGTGTGACACATGATTTATCGCCATCCTCTGCTGATGGTGCGATTTTATCGAGAGAGAGTCGGGTCTCATCACCAGAATCAGTCGTGTCAGTAAATGAGTGGAATTGTTTCCCATCTGATTCTCCTGTACCTCAGTTTCGGCCCTTGTCTCCTCTGCCACCCCCCGTTTTTCCTTTGCAAGCTGATTGTCAGCCATTATTAAAAGCAGCAGGAAGTACAGAAAGGCCTTTGACACCAATGGTTTCAAACAAGAGACCGTTTGGCAGGCCAATGTCTCCGGGCAGTGATCTGAGTAGCGAGAGGTCCACGTCACCTCTGTCATTGACGTTTGACATAGAGGACAGGGCACCATCACCTGACTCTGTGGTGTGGTTCTTTACGGATTCTGAGCGCGGAATTCCTGACTCCAACAGCATCAGATCACCGTCCCCTGAATCCACAGCCTCCGTAACTGCTCGGTCTCAACTTCCACCAGACCCCCCTGCTCTGGAATTTACACGAGCCACCCCCGTGTCTCCCAGGGCCTGTCGAGACCACTCATCGTCACCTGAGTCCATGTCATCAGGTGACGAGTTTGGTGCTGAACCTTCGTTGTCTACATGTTATGAAGACAGGCTCTCTTCTCCAGAATCTGAATTCAGTCAAAACCTGCCGGCCTCTGCTAGTATGGGATCCACTTCACCCGTATCAGTATTTTCTGCTTCCGTTCAGTCTGTTACACCGGTCTTTGAACATGGACCAGACACCCCTCAGTCAATGGCGCTAATAGTGTGTGATTCCACTGTTGCTGGTCATAGACCAGATTCACACAAAGTCCAGGATTCAGAGTGCAAAACACCACGAGAGGAACCAACATCTGAGCGTGGTGATGATTGGGTTAGTGTGACTTTGTCCGATGTGGGCTCAGTACCTGACTGCAGACCAGTGTCACCCCGGACAGCAGCGATCATGTCAGAGACGCTAACCAAGTGGCTGCCGTCTGAGGACACCCTCACTGTAAATCAGTTATCACCAGATTCCAGACCTCCGGCCGAAGGGAAGGAGGACAGGAAGTTTCTTGTGTATGGTGGCGAGCCGTCAGTGGCCTCTGATGTTTACGTGCGCGGTGACCGTTTAAGTGAAGAGGGCGCGGCAGTGGAAGCCACGCTAACTGTAACTGTAGCAGAAGACAAGGAAACAAAGATCGCTCAAACTGAAAAATCACAGACAGAAAAGTACAATCCCTTAACGGGACACAGTGATGATAAACCTGCGCAGGAACGAGAATCGCCTGACGTGCTCGCCCCTAAAATATGTCAGGAAGCGGAGATGGATAAGAAAACCTCGTCAGCCCCTATATCTGATGATTTGCCTTTTTCATTGGCATCTACTACAGATGAAGTTCAGCAAATACCTGGAGGTTCTGCACCAGGTTGCAAACAGGTGCGCGGGGCAGAACTTTGGAAGCTCATCTCTCAAATTCATGACCCACAATATGTAGGAGTGTTTAAACTTGATGGAACAAGGCAGGAACGTATCTGGGCAGCTGAAGATGATCCTCTGTCAAAAGAAAATGACCAGCCATCTCTTTGGTCAGATTCTGAAACAGACAACAGACACACGCCACCACAGTCTCTGAGGGTCCTGGATGGACTCAGACCAGAGTTGTCACAGTCGGAAACATCCGCCGATAGTCACAGAGGCTTAACCCTGAATTCCCCAGTTCCTCAGTACTTTGCCCCTTTCGCTGAACCATCTCAGTTTCATCGCAGATCATCATCAACAGAGACACTGTGGTCAAGTCTGGAACCAGAGACTGATTTACACATGGATTTTGAGGACAGATTGCCATCTCCTGACTCTGTTTCATCCATAGGTAACTTCAGGGCGCTCTTCCCTGACTCACCCCTTCCTGACTTTAGGCGGTCTTTACAAGAATACCTTGTCCAAACCTGGTTGAATCAGTGTGCATCACCTGAATCAGTCGTTTCGGATACCGAAAGTAGTTCTGTGTCTTTATCACCGCTGTTCTGTGAGGGCAGAGCCTCGTCTCCGGATTCTTTGGATGGAAGGAGGCCAGCGTCACCAGCACCAGGCTTCAAGGCAGAGCTGACCGATCCCGTCACAGTCACTCGTACATCGTCTTCTGACATTGCGGTTTCATTTGCTGAATTTGCAGAGTCTTATGAGGACGTCAGGATTCCGATGCAGAGACTTGATTCACCAGAATCACAAGTATCAGAGACAAAAGGTAACCACGTCGGCGGATGCAGTCAAGCCTTGCATTGGAATCCTGAACCTCGGAAGCTCATTTCTCAGATATGTGACCCTCAGTATACTGGGGAATCATTGGTCCATAAAACTGTTTTTGATGATTTGGGTGTAAAACAAAGTGGATCAGAGGATCTACAAGCAGTGCAAGCAGAATATGCAAAGGCAGACCGATTGCCTCCTCCTGATTCTGATTCAGGATGCCGGCTTTTATCACCTGAAGAATTGACATTACTGAGTTCACTCAGGCCTGAGTCTCAGGAGTCTTTGAAAGACTTGCCCCCAAAATCTGAAGATGCCCATTTTGTTGCACTTGCCAACATGTCGCAGTCTTTGGTTGAAACGTCATCACTGAGTTCAGTCACACCTGGAGATGAAGACAGAGCACTCTCACCCAACTCTAGGACAGCTTCAGGTGTGCACTCACATGTTGAGGTCTCACAGGTCTTAAGTGAGCATCAAGCAAAGTCACCTGGACCAGTTGTTTCTAGACACACGCTGAAAAGAGTCCAACTCATAAGTCAACTGTATGACCCCCATTATGGAGGAGAAGACTTGTATAGTAGAAAAGGTGACTCTGTGGAAGTAAGTGGACCTCTCTTACCTGAGGCCTCACTGACAGTGGGCTCTTTAGATAAGAATAGACCGTTGTCCCCCGAGTCCCCACTGCCTTACTTCAGGTCAGAAATTCAGAAATCATTTTCCTTAGTTGGTGGTTGTAGATCTTCTTTACTTGAATCAGGTTTCTCTGATGGGGAGGATTTGGAAACATTAGTTCCTGGGTCAATTGACAATGAACTCAGGCCAGATTCTCCTGATTCAGTGGTTTCTGGGGAAGCGAGCACGATCATGGCACCGGACTCGCCTGTACCACAGTTCACAGCAACATTCGGCGAAGCTTCTTCATTTGTTGGTTTTAGGGCAACATCACTTCTGACAACTTCAGCAGATGTTAAGTATGCGCGCTTGATTAAGTCATCCCCTGATACTGATGATAGACCACATTCCCCTGAGGCCTTAGTATTTCCAGTTGAAGAGATACCCCTGTCACCTTATTCGGACAATCAGATGTCCATCTCCTGTGTTTTTGAGGACAGACCAACATCTCCTTGTTCAGTAACATCTGAAGATGACCTTAGACCTCTCTCACCAGAATCTCCTATTCCTGATTTCAGACAGACACTACAGGAGCCCACCACCATATCACACATGGACTATAGGTCCTCTTCACCGGATTCGGTTTTGTCAGATTCTGAAAGTGAGTCATATCTTTTAATGTTATTTGCAGACCGGCCTTCATCTCCTGACTCTGTAGCATCAGCCAGAGGTTCACCCGATTCACCTGTACCTGAGTTCAAAGTGTCTTTGTGGGATACATGGACAAAGTTGAGAGATTCCAGGTCATGTTCTCCTGAATCTGATGCTTCAGATATCTGGTTTGCTCCATTGATTTCACAGACATTTGAGTTTGAGGACCAAGCAGAATCATGTCCATCAATGATGTCTGATGTTGAAGAAAGATGTTTATCCCCGGACTCCCCAATCCCTCAGTACGCTCACATTACAGCTGCTTTATCAGCAGTAACGTGCAGGTCTACGTCACCTGAATCAGTCGGTTCAGGTGAGGACTTGGACAATCAGATGTGTATCTCCTGTGTTTTTGAGGACAGACCAACATCTCCTTGTTCAGTAGCATCTAAAGAAGACTTTAGACCTCTCTCACCAGAATCTCCTATTCCTGACTTTAGACAGAGACTACAAGGGTCCACCACATCACACACTGGCTCTAGGTCCTCTTCACCGGATTCGGTTTTGTCAGGTTTGGATACAGAGATTGAGTTACCATTCCCATTATTCTCAGAAAGCAGACCCACATCTCCTGAATCTGGAGAATCAGTGGGACTTTCAGATTCACCTGTACCAGTGTTTACATTTGCACTACCTCTGAATGTTGCTGGATGTAGATCAGCATCCCCGCAGTCAGAATGTTCAGAGGTTGAATATGTTGTTTTGAGCCTAGGCTCACCAGTAGATGATGGCAGACCATCCTCACCTTGCTCAGTAGGATCTGGAGCTTTATCACCAGATTCACCTATACCTCAATTCCAAGCAGCAGTACCGGAATGCGTCTATTCAGATCCTGAGTCCAGATCAACCTCCCCTAAGTCAATCCAATCAGATGTTGAGGATGTGTTGATGGAGTTTTTGATGTCTATGAACCATGGTGTTGAGGATAGACCAGATTCTCTTGAAATGGGAGAATCTGTACCAGAATCCAAAACCTCACCTGTCGCATTCATGTTTCTGGAAGATATCAGATCAGAATCTCTTCAGCCACTTGATGAACATCAGCGACCGTCACCAGACTCACTTCTCTCCTGGTTCCCTCAAAATATTGTTCAGACAAACGCAGCGGAGCAGCACACTTCCGATCCGGAATTGGTGTCTCCAGATGTGGAATATGATTCGACCTGTTCTAATTCATTTGAAATCTTGCCATCACTGGGGTCCTTGAGTTCAGATGGTGAACCTTTGCCCACCGAATTGCCGTTGCCTGATTTCACAAAAACATTTGCAGAAAACATCACAACTCTGAAAGATTTATCAGCCGCTGAATTTTCAGATTCAGATGATTTGTCGCAAAGTCTAGACCTGGTGTTTCCAGAAGATAGGCCGGCACCACCGGAGTCTGTTGATTTGGGTAAAGAGGAGTTAGTGTCAGCTGCGGAATTTCAGGTTCCAGCTGCTGCCACCGACCCCGCCGCTTTCTCTGCGACATCTGAGGAATCTGCCGTTATGGTGGCCGAGTATGATCTCATTTACCGGGCTGAGCTGTGGAAGCTGATTTCTGCAGTGTGGGACCCTCAGTACACGGGTGAAACGTTCGGCAGCAAAACGGGCTTCATGCAGTATGTTGGCAGCACTATAGAGTACATTCAGAGTGATGAAGGAGACTTTAAAGTACCTTCAGAGGAGACCTGCCCAGCTGGTGCAACGGACACAGCTTCTGTACCTGCTTCAGAGTGTCCTCCATTAATAACTCAACACGTTCCGTCTTCACCTTCAGAGCCTGTGACATCGATCGGTGAATGTAGGCCGCTCTCACCAGATTCTCCTATACCTGAATTTAGGTCCTTGCCAGATTGTATGCTCTTCACGCAACCGGCGTCCTCTTTGTCAGAAACTGGAGCATCAGATGCAGATTTGGACTTTGGGATAGGCCCACAGTTTTCATGTCCTTCAATACTTGAATCCAGAACTATCTCACCAAAGTTGGCGCCACAAATAGCTGAGACAAGACCATCATCTCCAGAATCAATGGCTGAGCTCAGTGAGACCAGGTCGCTGTCCCCAGACTCACCCACCCCTCAGTTCACACCGTCACAGGTGACATGCACCGACATATGGACATCTTCACCTCCTGAATCACTGGGATCAGACTCAGAGTGCGATCTTTTGGTTGCACCGTCACCACATGGTGAGACTAAGAGACCATCATCTCCAGAATCCACATCATCTGTCAGTGAGTTTCAAAAGCTGCCCGACTCACCGGTACCTGAGTTCATGAGAATATTGTCCTCTTATTTTATCAATGATGCCTTAGCAGACGACTCGTCTTCACCGGTGTCTTTGTCATCAGACACAGAGTTTGTTGCTTCACCGATGGATTACTGGACGGATGGTCACCCTCGGCCTCTCAGCCCTCAAAGCCTCGAGTCAGAGGAAGATTCGGCATTATGTCGTGAGGATGCAGAGGGTTTCGTCTCCAAACCAGAACTTTGGAGTCACATTACACATCTTCCGTTGGCAGAGCAGCCATCAATAATGTGGAGTGAAAAGCCAATGGGTGTGTCCACATCGCTGACCCAAAGTAGTGGCTCAAAATCTGAGAAGAGCCACGTTGAGCCTGACCAGCTAAAAAGCACTGGACCAGAAGCAGACGTATGGGCTTATGATGGATCGAAGGATAGTGGATCACTGTTTGAAAGCAACTGGTCAAGTGTACAAAGCTTATTTTGTGAGAGAGATTCTAAACAGATCCGAAAAGACGGAAGTGTGAAGCCATCATCAATTCCAGACAGAAAATCGGAAGACCAGAAGGTCTTAGAGGGCAGAGCTGAAGAGCTGAGCAGCAAACCAGCCTCAGGAAGGGTAAGAGTGACAGCTTGGCCTGCTTCTTAGTCACAGATAAATCTACTAGCATGGAGAGAGTAACTGAGTGTGTCACTTTAGGACAGGCTGCTGTGTGTCTGATGCCACCGTATTTTCTGGAGTATAAGTCACTGTGTCAAGGACTGAGACTTAGTCTGACTGGTTTGTGGATTTGTTTTGCTGGGAGCAGAGAAGACAAGATTTGACTAAAGGAATAACAAGGTTTATTAATGTGCAACAGAATAGGTTATGCCGCAGCGCTGAGTGGAGAGTTGTTCCGCCTAGCGGTGGAACTAGGGTACTGCAGCCCAGGGAACTTGGTGCGACTTGACAGTAGACAAACCACGAGAGGATAACAGGACTCAGAGCCAGGTGGACACCGAGCAGAGCGGTGCGGACTGAAAATGGAGAGAGACATGGAATGTAAGTGGCAAGCACTTGTAATCACAAAGGCAACAATCCAAGTAGAGCAAAAGGTTTAAGCAGTCTAGATCTGTGGCTCCGACTGGTGGCAGAGTGGAGCGGTACACCGCTAGACAAACGTGTGGACTGAATAAGTTCAGAGTTCTCACAAAAGATATAGGGGTGTCAGAGCTGGCTGGAAATACTGTAGCAACAGGAACAGTCTTTGAACACAGAGTTCTTGGCAGTTGAGGCTTAGAGCCAAAAGTACTTTTACTGGAGTTCCAAAAACACAACTTAAAGTGGCAGAGAGAAAAAGGTGTCTCTGCAAACAACGCTTGACAGGTGCGCTTTAACGTGACCTTGAGGTTCACTTGGCAAACATTAATCAGGATGGAGCTTCAGGAGAAAAACAGTGTCTTCTTCCAGAGCAATACTTAAATAAGCTTGATTTGATTAGCACAAACAAGACAATGTGAACTTAGCTGAGCATGTGGCTGCACAGGAAGCGCTCTGGATCACAGCGCTGGAGGAGAGCCGATGTGACAGCTGCAAACAAGAAATCACAATGCGACCAAAAAGGTTTAGACTTGACTTGAGGCCTGGATTGCCTGGTAGCGAACGGTAGAATCTGGCGAAGCTTGACTGAGAGAAATGGGTTGATAAAGCATGACTGATTGGCAGGTGATGGGAAACAGCTGATCCCATGACAGGTGTCACTAACACCACTCCACTCACACGCCCCCTGGAGAAGGAAGAACACACAGCAGGACAGGACACAGCAGGCACAGAGGCGAAACATGACAATGGTGGCTTAGTGGTGAGCACTGTTGCCTCACAACAAGAAGGTCCGTGGATCGCTTCCTGCCTGATCCTTTCTGTGTGGAGTTTGCGTGTTCTCCACGTGTTTGCGGAGGTTCCCTCTGGGTGCTCCAACTTCCTCTCACATCCAAAGACATGCAAGTCAGGTGAACTGAAAACTCTAAACTGATCAAAGGTGTGAGTGAGGGTGTGACTGTGACTGTGTTTCTCTTTCTATATGTGGCCCTGCGATAGACTGGCATCCTGTCCAAGGTATGCACTGGCTTGAGCCCAATGACTGCTGGGATAAGCTCCAGTTCCCCTGTGACCCTTAACTGGAATATGCGGGTATGGAAAATGACACCTACTGAGCTCCTACTGTGTTCAGTTCTTGCATGGACCGGGTGTTGGGTTTGTCTGTGAAGAAAGATTCACGAACCTTTACTTTGCAGATGATGATATGGTCTTTGTTGAATCAATGGAAACCATGATGGCAGTGCTTGAGAAGCTGATGGAATAATCAGCATTTCTGAGGAATCCGGCAACTGTAAAAGGCCAAGGGAATGCCCACATAGAATCAGGCTGCAGGAAAATAGATCTCTACTTTTATGAAGTGGGGATGGACTAGGGATCTCCCTGGGAGGTTGTCACTGAGGACCCAGATTGGTTCCATCATGTGGTGGATGTCATCAGTGCATGCTCCCAGAACCTATCTGACCTGTAGTTGCTTCCAAAATTTGTTCAACCCATCTCTCAAAAATATAGTAGTCATCTCTAAGGCACTCTCTGTGCTATCACGTTCGTAAAAACAGACACAACCACATAACCTGTAGCCAGAATGCACACATTACAACACATACCTCCAGGAATCCTCATGAAAATCATTTCATTTATTTTCAAACACATCTAAAATTGTTAAGACATGTTAAAATGTGTATCATATTGGATGGAACAGAGTGAGATAGTTCTATGTGCAAGATGGCGTGACACCATAATTGTATCCTCCTGACAAATGTAGTCCTTCATGTGGCAATAGGTTTAGCCAAAATATCTCCAAAGTTTATAGCTGCAGTGAGGAAAAAATAAGAACTCAAACGTTTTCTGTGCTGCACTCCTTTATTTTGTATTGTCACTCATGTAAAATAACCCATGCATTTTGGGCATGCATTGGTTACTGACAAAGTCTTGACAACAAGTGAGGTGGAAATCATTTTGATTATTTTACATTTTTAAAGTAAACTAGCGTGTTGCTCGTGGGGATCCACAGGCTCTAGATTGGGTAGTGTTTATAAAATAGGTAGCTGACATTTTTCAAGGGTGGTAATAAATTATGCAAAGTTTCTATAATGAGTTGGAATGGCGTGTGAGTCCAGAAGTTTCTATAAGGAGTTGGAATGGCGTGTGAGTCCAGAATGTTTTTAGAACCTTAGACCTCAACAGTTTTTAGAAGAGGAACTCAACCCTTTTATTTCCTGTTAATTATGTATTTTTTTAATGTTAATTTACTGTCTTAATGTATTTATAAATTGTTTAGGTTGTTATCATATACACACTATTGTTATGATTATTTTATTTTATTATTACTTCTATTTTGTCATTTGATTTTTTAAATGGACCACAATAGAAATAAGTGATTTCACTTTTTGGTGTCAGCCATGTATTTTTAACATATTTACAATTATATTATGTACTTATATTG
>CABFOU010313934.1:0-13386 GCA_900660325.1 Opsanus beta | reverse complement strand
CTCTTCCACAGTGCCATACGTTATCTGTCCTTCTTTATAGAAAACTCTCAGACGAGCTGGGTAGAGGGTCTGGAAACATATGTTGTTTTCTTTCAGGACACGCGGCGCCTCCGCATATGCTTTCCGTAATCGTGATCCACGTTTATCTTGTGGCCATCCAAAATAAAACCTTTCTTCTCCCACGCTAACCGAATTATTTCTTCTTTCATTCTAAAACTCTGGAATTTGACAAGGATTGATCTTGGTTTGGCTCCAGGTGGGGGCTTTGGTGAAGGTCCTCTGTGAGCCCTCGCTATCTGCAAGTCCGAGGTGGTGGAGATGTTGAGGTTTTCCCGAAGCACTTTCTCTGTGAACGTTATCATGGTTTTGGGACTCGTTTCTTTTTCTTCGGGTATGCCATATATTCTGATGTTCTCTCTTTTCGACCTACATTCCTGATCCATTATTTTTTCCTGAAGTTGTTCTTGTATTTTCAGCATTCCTGCCACCACCTCTTCCATGTCCTGTAGTTTTTCCTCGTTGCCCCCTATCCTCTTCACCGCTTCATCCAACCTGGAGTTTGCTTTAGCAAATTCTACTTTGATTTCTTGCCTGAATTCACGTAGTTCTTTGAGTATCGTATTATTCGTCACTTCTTGTTCGTCCTCGTTAGCCTCATTTTCTCCCTGGTTAGCCTCTGTAGAGCTAGCATTAGCTTCTTCATCTTGTGGCCCATCCATAATTACGGTTGTTGCCGAATTCTTTGCTTTATTTTTCTGTTTTGGAGGCATCTCTTCCCCTTTCTAGACAACCGTCTCAGTAGTTTTCCTCAGTATTACTCTGACTTATCGGGGTAATTTCTCGATTTTGGTCGGGAGAGCACGCTCTAAGCTGCCCCGGAAGCGGAACCTGTATTTGCCATTTGTTTGTGTTTACATGTGGAAAAAAAGGATTTTTGAGAAATTTTAAATTTTGGTCAATAGAGGGTCAGTTTGAAAGGCTGTAAAATCAAGAAGCTACATGGTATTGATTGCTATTATGCTAAAATAAACACTAGAGATATATAGCTTTCAGAAATACATATTTAGCATTGCTTCTCCCCCCCCCAGCCGCAAGTAGTAATTAAGACCCCTCCTGACCCATATACTAGAAAGGCTGTACAGTCTACACGATACTGATTGCCATCATGCTGAAATTAATTCTAGAGATGCATAACTTTCAGAAAAATATAGTAAGCATTTGTCCCCCAAGTGGTTGTTAAGGGTCAAATTTAGTGGATCTGGCCCATACACTAATATGTTCATTCCTGGGTTGCTGTTTTTGTTTTTTCTTCCACCAGTCACTGGACTTCCAACTGTCTGCACTGGCTGATGTTCTCATGCCAGATTTAGAGAAAGCCAAACTACTCTTAGACTTATTTAATGGGAACATTTCCGCACAAATCTACCAAGATTTGACCTCGACGCATCTGGAGCTGAACACATCTTTTGCTGCTGTTTGCCAAATGTGTGCAGAAAGGAGTCGCTGCCTAATTCAAGCAATGGAAGCAGGAAAGGTATGTTCATTTGGTAGTAAATAAATTATAAACATTTCACAGCAGCATCCGTAAAAATGACTTTTCTTAATATGACTGTAGGTGAATTTGGAGTCAGTGTATCAGAAACATCTCATGGATCTTGATGAAGTAACCGGCCTGATTCAGAACAGCACTGAGGTGTGGGATGTGGATTTGCTGAACACATGCGATCTGGATTCTCTGAACCATTACATTCAGCAGAACAAGGTATGCCCCGAATCCAACTAGCATTATTTTCTTTAAGGTAGAGTAACATATTTCCCATCCAACTGGAGAAAATTAATCGCGATATTTGTCTTTTTCAATTCCAGGACATGGAGAACAATCTGCAAAAAGAAACCAGGCTTAAGTTAGAGGATGTAACGTTCGATATTCAGTTCTTTATTTCTGAGCACACTGAGTTCCTGAGTCCAGCTCAAAGCAAACACCTCCTCAAGTTCCTCAGCGCTGTTCAGCGGGAATTCCGGGAGCAGGCGGCGAGGCTTGCTAGCCAGAGGAGCACCCTAGATGCCCTGCTGGACACCAGAGAGAAGGAAATCCAGCAGGTCTGCCTGTGAAGGGAGGCTCTAAATCAGGGTGGTCAACAGTGTGCCATGAAGGGCCATGAGGGCGCAGGTTTTCCTTGCAACTGATTGCCTCAGCAGATGGTTTTTTACTGACGAGCTCCTCCCCTCAACTTAATGTCTTGATCATCCATGAAATCACCTGCTGAGGTGATCGGTAGCAAGGAAAGCCTGCACCATCTTGGCCCTTCATGCCCACCCTTGCTCTAAATGATAACACAGGGTTCCCTGAGAGACAACTTTGTAGATATGTTTCCTTTTTTGAAGAAAAATGATACTGAATGTTGAAAATGCATGAACAGTAGATAGTATTAGGCAGCTTGTGGAAACATGAGAGTCAAAGTGGATCAGCCAATACATTGTGAATATGTGGGAGACTTTATAAATACCAAACTCTACACAGCAAAATCACCAGTGTTATACTAGAAAGTGTCGATATCTGTCCCCTCTTTTCGGTGTTAAATTACCACTCTTCTAGTGTTAACCCTAACACTGACCGTGTTGATTTAACACAGTGTTGAATTAAAACTTAAAAGCTTAAAACTTTCAAGAGAGTTAATTTAACACTGATAAAAGTGGACACATATAGACACTTTCTATTATCAATGCTGGCAATTTTGCAGTGCAGATTTCAGTACTATAGCACTGTTTCTGTTTTGAAACAGTGCATGCCTATGTGCAAATCAGCATCACCAAATCCTAGATTTCAACTAGGGTGGCATAGTTATGCATCCATTCATCCATCCACTTTGTAGCCCATTTCAGTGATACTTTGCTCTTCACCTCTTGATTGTCTATTATGCCACTGATCGCTGTGAACACTGGGCTCTTTAAGTATATGGTTACTTCACTGCAGTATTTTTGTTTTATTTGTTACTGCGTTATTGTTAATATGGGCAAAGCAGATGGTCACCCCACTGAGTCTGGTCTCCTTCAGTTTTCTTCCTATAATCAAAAAACACCAGAGGAAGTTTTTTTCTGACCACTGTCGCAATGTGCTTCCTCACAGGGTGGGTAAAGTTTAAATTTTCCTGTAGTGCCTTGGGGTGGTTTATGTTGCGATTTGGTGCTGTGTAAATAAATTGAATGGAATAGACCTTTGTTACAAAATGAAAGCAGTCTGAGATTGATAGATGGATTGGGGTGACTTCTGATGTTTTGCGGACACAATACTAGGACTGTGGTGGTGAAGAAGGAGCTGAGCCAGAAGGCAAGACTCTTAATTTACCATCTGATTTACACTCCAACCTCACCTACTGTCCTGTACTGTGGGTAGTGGCCGAAAGAATAAGGTCCCAGATACAAGCAGCAGAAATGAGATTCCGCCGTCAGGTATTTGGGCTTATGCTCTTGCCCAGGGTGAGACGCTCGTCTATCCGGGAGGGACTCAGAGTAGTAGGAGGCCCCGGGGAAGATCGAGGACATGCTGGAGGGATTATATTTCCCAGCTGGCTTTGGAACGCCGCGGGATCCCCTGGAAGAGTTACACGACTTGGCCGAGGACAGGGAAGTGTGGGATGAGCTGCTTGGTCTGCTGCCACCGCGACATGGACCCGGACAAGCCGTAGAAAATGAATGAATGCTCACCCGTGCGTAAATCTCACGCAGCTAAGCCTGAAGTTCCACTTCTGTGGCCACCTTGGGGTGCAAAGCGTGTGAACCACCCTTGAAAACAGATTTTTTTTTTTTCCTAAACCTTTCTTTAACAACTGCTATGTATTATAGCTATATTTCTGAAAGAATTCTTCATATTCAAATGAGTTTTGAAAGCAAAACTTTCCTGAGTTCCATCATTTATTGCTAAATAATTTGTCTTTACCCATCAATAACACACCAATTTATGGTAGAATTACACTCATTCTGACCCAAACTGTTGTGAAGTTACACTAAAATTCATGAAACTCTGCAATTTGTCATATTTATACAGCAGAAACATCAGCAATACCGCAACAAAACTGCTGCGTCTTGTCACCCCAGTAAACGTGTTTGCAACACAGCTTCCTCACAATGACAGTATGAAACGTAACCGCTGTGCATTTTCTATCAAAAAATATCTTCACCTCTCCTTGTGTCATAGAGGCTATAACTTTAGATTTCCTGCACGTAGCCTTTACAGAAAAAACTTGCGCTCTTTGGTGGCGTTGCAAGCATGAACCAGAAGTCCAGCAAAAGTTTTATCTGTGTTCTCCATGAAATAGTACCTTATTGTTCAGATTGTCACATCTGGGTCATCCATGAGTTCAGTCATGTCAGTGCAGCCTATACACGTTCGACTGTTCACTTTAACACATTGCACCCCAAGGTGTTCCAATGTGAGAAACTGCTGGAGTGCTTATCATGCATGCACCAAACAATACACCAGCAGTCTAATGCAGTCATGCACGGATTCAAAACAGAAACAGTGCTACAGTGCTGAAATCTGGGGTTTGGGATGCCTTTTTTTAATAGATTTTTTTTGTTTTTTTGTTTTTGCATATGCCAGCGAAGGTGTTTCACCATTTTTCACACATTTAGTATTCAGCCATATCAGATTGTTAAAAAATTTGAGCTTTTATCCAACTATTTCTGTCTTGTATGCTAAGTATGATGTACAAATAACAGCATGCCAAAGTGCTTGATCACTGCAACACTAACCGTTGTTCTCATTAAGTTCCACAGGATGCAAGACACCAGTGGAAACAGCCCATCTTCTCTATGAACACTTTTCACTCACATTAAAGACTCACTAACGCACGACATACAGTATGGTACCGTCCGGATCTTATTTTTACGATGTCAAGAGAACAAGCTGGTGAATGGGGTGCATGTTTACAGCATACTACGTTTTTAATGCATCATGAAAGGAAAATCTGCTCCAAATCAGAATTTGCATGTGACATTAATGTGCTTGCATTCTTTTAGTCCAGTTTCTGCTTTGATGAGGAGTCATGTCTGGTTTTTATAACTCTATACTGCAAAAATAACTGTATGTCAGCACTGTTACAGGGTTTAGGATTTTTTGTCTTTAAAACATGAATGTGGATTTACTGTTTTAAAAAGTGCAGTGTTTTCATTTTAACTTGCTTCTTTCCCCCCCAACAGTCTATTTTGGAAAAACAAAAAGAATTTACAGAGAAATTGGAAGAGGTTTGCGGTAATCTCACCCTGACAGAGAACCTCCTTCTTGGCCATCAGCAACAGGCTGAAAACACAGAGTGTGTCAGTGACCTGCAGCAGTACCAGCAGGAGCATCAGGTGCGTCAGAATCCATGCTTTTTTAAGGAATGCGTTATGGCTGCATTCACATTAACACATGAAGTAACTTGAATCACATTTTTTTTTTATTCATTATGTATTTGGGTACGTGACATTTTCAGATAGTATGAATACACCAACTCTGGTGTTTATTTTAGATTTGGGCAACTTTTGATGCACATGATCTTGGAACTGATTTAAATCTGGTCTCTGGCGATGTGATTGCTGTGAGAATGGTCAAAACATTTTTCCTCCCTGGTACACAATAGTGTCAGCACGCCAAATTACTTTTTTCATCGTAGACTTGGTTCACTTTCAGATGTGGTCCTACATCTAATTTAGCTCTGACTTATATCTCATTTGTTCCTTATCTCGTTCAGTGCGACCGCAGTGTGAACACTCAGATAAAGTGGTCTATAAGTATTTGGACAGTGACACGTTGTGTAATTTCGTGTCATACACCACTACAACGGAGTTGAAATGAAACAGTTAATACTTGCTTGTATAGTGTAGGCTGTTAGCTTTAATTCAAGGGGTTTAACAAAAATTTGATGTGAACCATTTAAGAATTACAGCCATTTGTATACATAGTGGTGCCATTTTCAGAGCCAATAAGTTGTTGAACAAATTAATGCAAGGATAGTTTTCATACAAATCATCATTTTTACATCCAGTTTTCTTTAGAACATTTGCAAGTCACTGAATATGACTTTAACTTCATTCACATCAATTATCAGAATCAGAATCAAATTTATTGCCAAGTAAGTTCTCACATACAAGGAACTTGATCTGGTGTTTTTCTTAACCCTTTGGGTCAGACAGCAGGTTGGTCCCCTGTGATCGCTGGCCACGTGCTTGCATGCGTCTGTACCAACTCAGCCCTATAAGATGGTGCACAACCATTCAGTGTCTAATGTCGGTCTCCCATTGCTGATTTTTGATGCCTGACTGGCTACGGTTTTGGCACAAAATATAAAGGGATACCCACTCACGGCCTGTTAACAGCGTAAGCAGTGGTAAAAGTAGCGTTGCAGAACACTGGGAGTGATCAGGGAATTTTTAAAATGTTTAAAAAAGTTGTGATGTCGGGATACATTGTGATACAAAACAGTGAATAATCAGATGTCATTTGTGCAGAAAGGGGGTAATATTTAACAAAAGTCAGGGGCATGTGAGCGGAGCGGGCGCATAAATGGTGCTGAGTGGAGCGGAAGGATTTGGGATTTTCACCTTATCTCTTGCTCCATTTTCACATACTGAAGTGACACTGGACCCGCTCACACATGCATCTTACTTTAATTTTACAGATGGCTTTGTTTTTTTTATTTTATTTTGTTAGTGCATCTTGAATTAAGGGTAGCACGGTGGCTGAGTGGTTAGCACTGTTACCTCACAGCAAGAAGGTGTGGGATCGGTTCCCACCTGGTCCTGTCTGTGTAGAGTTTGCCTGTTCTCCCTGTGTTTGCGTGGGTTCCCTCTGGGTGGTTCGGTTTCCCCAAACTTCCAAAGACATGCAGGTTTGGTGAATTGGTAACTTTAAATTGAACATGGGTGTGAATATGTTTGTCTGTCTCCATGTGGCCCTGCGATTGACTCGCGGCCTGTCCATGGTGTACCTGCCTCTTGCCCAGTGACTGTTGGGACAGCATCTCTGAGGAATGTTTCCAACACCTTGTTGAATCTATGCCATGAAGAATTAAGGCAGTTCTGAAGACAAAAGGAGGTCCAACCCGGTACTAGCAGGGTGTACCTAATAAAGTGGCTGGTGATGGGCTCACTCAAGCACACTTCAAGCACATCCTGATTCTTTTATTTCACCTCCATTGTGGTGGTACTCCGAGGCAAAATTACTAAAATTCTGTCACTGTCCAAATACTTATGGGCACAACTGTACAGTTTGCACATGTACATGAATTGAAACTGTCCAGATGAAAACAAAATCAGATCTGGCAAATTTAATGAATGAATGAATAAATAAATAAATAAATAAATAAATAAATAAATAATCAGGTTCAGGCTACATCAGCCAGTAATGTGAATGCAGCATCTCTGTCCAAGTTTAACAGCAATCAAAACCTATTCTGGGCTCACTTTATTCCTTCTGATTTATTCCTGCCTGATCTTAAGGCCCTGCAAAAAGATGTATTGACAAACGCTAGTTCCTTGAATGAGGTCATTGCAAGTACAAAACTGTTTTTGGAAGAAAACCGGAGCAAGCTGATGCCAGATCAGATTGCCATCATTGAGAGCAAGCTGGAAGAGGCTAAAAGCAAAGCCAAGCTCATCAATCAGCGGGCTGAGGAGTCCAGGAAGGACATGGAGAAGATTGTGACCACAGCAATAAAACAGGAGAGTGAGAAGGTTCGAGTTCTTATTCCCGAACAACTACAACCCCATCTCAGAAAAAGTTGGGACGATATAGAAAATGTAAAAAAATAAAATAAAACAAAACAAAAAGGCAGTAATCCTTAAATTTGCTTTGACTTCTATTTCATTGCAGACAGTATGAACCCAACATATTTCATGTTTTGTGTGGTCAGTTTCATTTCACATCCATTTCAGTTAGGACAGAGGCAGTTTATTCTAAATATAAGGATTAAATGATCACTTTTACAAACCGTTTTCTTGAGTCAAGTCAGGTGATGGATACAAAAACATTTCCAAGTCACTGATTATGTCTTGGAATTCATTTACATCAATTATTAAGAAATACAAACATTATAGTACTGTCTGGTAAGTCTGTGTCAGATAGGCAGTTCTCAAAAATTGATTTGCTATGCTGGAAGGAGACTAGTGAGGGAAGCTACCAAAACACCCACACAACTCTGAAGGACTTATAGACTTCAGTGGTTGTAGTTGGAGAAACTGGATAGTGCAACTTTTGTTTGTTGCATCACCATTTCTACATTTTCATGATGAAGTGGTATAGAGGAGGCACTTTGCCAGAAGTCACGTAAGAAACCCTAGCCTAGATTTGATCTGTTTTCCTGTTTTACAGTCCTCCTCTACTTCACTCCAACATGAAGATGTGAATGGTGATGCAACAGGCAAATGTTGCACCATTCCCAGTTTCTCCACTCACATCCACAGAAGCCTATAATTTTTTTCAGAGTTGTCATGGTGGCTTCCCTCACCTAATTTACATTTTCCATATCGACCCAACCTTTTCAGATTTCGAGTTTTATGGGTGTATGTATTGCACACTGTGTAACATTTTGATAATATCTGGTGTGGGGTTTTTTTTTAGGCTGCAGCTGCTGAACAGCTTGAAGAAAGCAAAAACAAAATTGAAGGTCTTCTGGATTGGATATCCAACATGGGGAATGAAAAGGGGAATGGCTTCGATGAAACTGACGATATTAACAAAGAGAATGGAAACCTGCCCAATGAGCGTGCACAGGAACAAATGGGAGAGGATGATGATGATGATGATGATGATGCCAATGGAAACACTTCACAGAGCAGTGAAAATAACTTTGGCAGAGAGACCAGTGCTGAAAATGGTCCATCAGTGGATCTGGACAAGCAGTTTGAAAGGGTCAAGGTATAGTTTGTCAGTTTGCTGCAAAAATGTTTGTCATTTTGCTTGAGAAAATTAACTGTTGATGTTTCATAGTTTCAGTTTCACAAGCCAGGTCCACACATATTTGGACGGTGACACAAACCAGTGGAGTTGAACTGAAACAAGCCAAGATGTCCATGTAGTGTAGATTTTCAGCTTTGAATAATTGAATAATTTATTCATTGCTGTTCTCACAGGCCTGTCATCAGGAGATTTTGTCCCAGCAGCAGGATCTGATCATAGCCACTCAGTCAGCCCAGGCTCTGCTTGACAAGCAAGCCAATGTGCTGTCTACGGAGGAGAAGGACAAATTGCAGAAGGACATCCAGGACCTGAAGGGGCTCTATGAGTCCTCGCTGACCCAAGCTGAGCAACAGATGAAGCAGGTGCAGTGTGTCCAGGAGGAATTAAAGAAGTTCCAGGATGACTGTGAGGAGTTTGAAGGGTGGTTAGACCAGGCTGAAGGAGATATCGAGGAGCTGGAAGCTCCTGCGGGATCCCTCGATATTCTCAGTGAGAAACTCCAGCGCCAGAAGAGCTTCTCAGAAGATGTGATTTCTCACAAAGGGGATCTTCGGTTCATTACCATTTCAGGACAGAAAGTATTAGATGTGGCCTCTGGATTGACTCAGTCCGGGGCCAAAAATGCCCTGCTGCATGTGGACACTTCAGGAACCTGCTCTGCCGTCAAGGACAAACTGGACTCTGCAGCCAGCCGTTACAAAACGCTACATTCACAGGTATTTATTCAGGATTTGGCTTTATATGCTGCAATATCTTAGTCGTGCCACTTGATGGCGGTGTTTGTGTGTCTTAATGGTCTGGAATACTCCATACAGTAGCGTTTATTTGATTCATTTCAGTGCCATCAGTTTGGCAACAACCTCAAAAATGTGGTTGACAAATACAAGAGGTACGAAGACTCCAGCGCGGCCCTGTTGACGTGGCTCAACGGCTCGGAGGAGGAGGCGAGAAGGCAGCAATCAGAAAGTATAGCAGCTGACCCACAAACACTACAGAGGCAGCTGGAGGAGACCAAGGCAAGAGAAACTCCTACAACCTCGCATCTTAGTCCACTTAAAGACTCATGAAAGCAGCTTTTTTAAATGTTTGTGTAATGTGTCAAAGGATGCTATTCACTTTCATTGACATCAGTTTGCATGGATGTTACATGGCTTTATAGTGATTGGCAGCAGAAATATCCCCGTCTGCTGCCGTGTTTGAGTAACGTTTTTTTTTACTGCACATTTAATGAGATGTTTCTGTTGAGTCAGTTGTAGATTTAGTCATTAGATTCCGTTAGTTTTTCAGGTAGCTATGTGTTCATTCAGGAATTACAGCCGGTTTTATACATATTTTTAGTTGGGCAAATTCAATATAAGCATTGCTTTAAATACAAATCATCACTTTTAAAGTGAGTTTTCTTAAGACAAGTCAGGGGATGCATACATGAACACTTCAGTGACTGAATGTTGTTTTGGACTTCATTGACATCAATCATTGAGAAATACACACAGTTCTGAAACGTGAGACGGTTCTCTAAAAACGAGTGATTTTGTAAGAAGGAAACTAGTCAAGGACGCCACCAAGACACAGCTCTGAAGGAGTTAGAGGTTTCCGTAGTTGTGATTGGAGAAATTGTGCATCGTGCTTGGGTTGGTTGTGTCACAAGTTAAAAAGCTTTGAATGAATGAATTTGAATGAATGAATTAATTTTATTCAGACAAAATAAATAAAGACAAAAATATTAAAAGCTGAGTGGCTCAAAAAAGGATTTTTATGCAACAAAACACAACAAATATAGGTTTGAGTGTCCCATGTGCCTTCTGGCAAACTGTAGCTGAAATTTCACATCTTTTTAAGAAACATCACAGACGCATTTACTTTCCAGTCCCTTTTGGTTTGTTTGTTTTTGCTTTTGGCTGCCCCCGATTGCTTGATTTGGCACACGTTTTATGCCGGATGCCCTTCCTGACGCAACTCCAGTTCTACACGGACGGACATGCTCACAATTCCTTGTGTTCCTAAGAGGTCTCGCGGGTACTAATCAGAACATTTCTGAGATCTGACGGAATCAGGTTTGCTCAGAGCAGCACGACTGCAAGTTGACATGCAGTACTGTACTGTTTGTATTTCTTAGTGGTGGATGTAAATGAAGTCCAGCACACATTCAGTGATTTGGAAATGTTCCTGTATGCATCCCCTGATGTATTTTTTTGTTTTGTTTTAAAGGACAAAACTGGCTGTTAAAAGTGCCGATTTGTATTAACCATAATCCTTATGTTGAGTTTGTCCTCATAACCCGATTGTAGATTTCAGTTAGTTTTTAGTTTGGGGATTGAGATTGATGTGGCGCTAAGATGTTATCTCCATAGTGATACAGCAACATGATCAGATTGTTTACTTTCATATATTAGTTTTGCAATGGAAAAATTCGAGTGAATAAAAGTAAAAGATCTGGTCAGAAGTAACACAAGGATTTGGAGCATTAGCTCCATTATGAGGTCACTGCACAATAGACCTGCCTTACCTTTTACAGTGTTTCCACTAACGTAGCTATTTTTAGTGCTGTGTCCGAGTTTAAAGGCACACTTGATTTTACTCGTTATTTGTAGCACACATGCTCCTGCACTTGGACAAGAAACTCAGCTGACATTGTTCTCTCGGTTAAATCTTTGGATGCAGCCTGCATCTCCACTAACAGAAACAATATTTCTGGGGAAGGGAGTTTGTGAATTAGATCATTGATATGCTAAGATAAGGGTCGCCTGGGAGCCAACCAGGCATTGCTATATTTTTGGCTTTTGTTGCAAATTCTTGCAGAAACCAAAAGCTCATGTTCACAACAGAAGGGTCTGTTTCTAACTATAGGACATACGTAAGAGGCTCAAACATTTATGTGCAGCATGTAATGTCATTTTTCATCTTCATTCTGGTGAAGTGCACAAGACAGTCACAACACAAACAGCATATTTGTCGAGACATCCCATGTTTATGTGAAGGTACAGTTTTCTTTACTCTGAGCATTGTTTCTTACCAATCCACAGGCGCTGCAAGGTCAGATGACCGGGCACCAAACTGCTATTGACACACTGCGCAAAACAGCAGATTCTTTAATATCATCTGAAGGAGACTTGTTGAGCAATCCAGATGAGATCCAGGAGACTGTAGGTGAGGGCAAGATCAAGTATGATACTGAATTCCTGCTCTTGAAAGAATAATTCAAGATAAAAATGACTTGTTGTTTTTGTTGACACCAAATAACGGGGTGGAAATTCATGCATGTGCAATTGGGGAGGTGCTAAACATAAAAAAAAAAAAAAATCCATGTTGTGTTAGAAAGGTTTAAACAACTCTGGTGCTTTCATTATATAATATTATAATATAGTTTGAAGTTCTGAAGAATAGGATTTTTTCTTTTTAGTGAAATATGGCTGTTATTTATTTATTTATTTATTTATTTATTTGTGGTTGTTGTAGCTGTTTCTGCAAGATTGGAATCAGTTTCCAGAATTGCACCAGGAACAAAATGGTTATTGCCAACTGTGCTTATGCATTGAAATAATTACGTACTTCACAATGGAAGTCCCTAATGGAATATGCAAGATCTTCCATGATGAGACCCTGAAAGTTGCCAGGGATTGGAGTTGCCAGTCTTCACAGAAGGAGGTGTTTCTTCTCTGAGGACACTCTGAATATCATCCAGAGGGGTCATACTGTCATGCACAGCTTTGTGGCAATTCTGACTATATAGAAAGCTGAGGAAGTGGCCTGTGATGGCACTGAAGGTAGACCAGTAGGGATGTGTTAGAAAATAAAGATACGGCCAAGTAAGGCCCATCTCCCATTGCAGATTTTCAGCCCTGATTGATTGATTGTCCATGTTCCAAATATGAAGTAATCAACACACAACCGTTGGCAGCAATCCTGTGTTGTCCGATCACACACGAGGATGAACAATAAGAAGGCCGTGATCAGTGTTGGGCAATATTACTTAGTGGAGTAATAAGTTACTTATTACATATTACTCCGTAGAAAAGTAATATAGTTATATTACTTATTACTTAGAAGCAAGAGTAATAATATTACTTTACTTTCATATTACATATTAGTTTCTCCCCTCTCACCTGCAAAAAGATGGACAACACCACAATTGGTGGTGGGGGACTCCGTGTCATCATCACGGTCTGCTTTTGCAACTAGCTTGACATTTTCTTGGACCTTTTCCAG
This sequence comes from Opsanus beta, assembly GCA_900660325.1. Taxonomy (NCBI): domain Eukaryota; kingdom Metazoa; phylum Chordata; class Actinopteri; order Batrachoidiformes; family Batrachoididae; genus Opsanus; species Opsanus beta. The sequence goes on along the minus strand of CABFOU010313934.1, from coordinate 242 downwards.
GTGTTTAAGCAGGTTCGACGTCATAGTTTTTGTGCTGGAAAGCACTTTTCTCCCCGCACACAGTTTGCAAGAGACATTTATGTTCTTTTCATCCTTGAGTGATACAAATTCAAAATAATGCCGATACTTCCAGCCGTGGAAAGTAATGGTGCCGCCGAGTCGTTCTCCATCCATCGCCATGCTTTGATTTGTTTAGCAGATCCAGGCGTCACATAAATTTCCAGGTAGTACGTTAGTAACGT
>CABFOU010313929.1:0-12043 GCA_900660325.1 Opsanus beta | reverse complement strand
TAGTAAGTTGCATTGCATTGTGGGTATGTTGTCATCATTAATTTTCATCGAGCAATTTGTGACATTCATGAGACTCAAGTGAATGATGATAAAAAGGTGACAGCAGGTCATATCACTGCGATGCTCTGGCATGCCGTACACAGCAGGCACATTTTAATTGGAAAAACGTGCGCTTTAACTTGCACGCGGCGCACGCTGGCCCGTTCAGATTGTAATTAAAGTGCACCCTAGACAGCCGCTAGTACGTAGTAAGTAAAGTGTGATGTTTGTTACCTGACCTGAGTAGCACGTGAACTGCAAAAACAAGGGCTCCAGTGAGCGGGTCGTGATCTAATATATAAGGCTGACCGTGTGTTTGTGTGTGTGTGTGTGTGTGTGTTCGCGCATGTACGCTTTCAACCTAAGGGCCCCATTGACCTCCCTCTTGGTGCCCCCAGTCACCATAGCAAGTTTGGTGTCGACTGCTTCATTACTGTGGCTGTGCATTGCAAACATACACACACACACGTGCGGACAGCTTCATATATTAGATATATATTGTAATGGATTGGTAAAACAGTTGCATTTTCATTCCTTCTCATGAGTTAGATAATGTATCTGTAAAGTTATGTTTATTATAGATGTAACATCTCGTCATAATCGTTCAGATGCCCTGCGCACAATGACACGCATTGACACGCAGTATTTTCGAATAGGTTGCACAATGTTCACGACCAGTTCACGCAAGTGGCACCAAATTAACGCGTGCCAGAAATTTTGATCATTTCAAAATTTTCTTTGCGCACTGGCACGCAGCCGCACACAGTTCACGCACAGTTTACAACAGTTTACGATGAGTTTACTCAGTGGCCAAATTCGTTCAAGTGTCCAGGTGCTGGCTTAAAAAAAAAAATAAATAAGAAATGTACCCCCCTCAGAGCAATGCAATGCCCCTCCGCAAATCTGTGTTTGGCGCCGGGACTGGCCAGAGGGAGTTTTTCCTTACCACTGTCAGGGGTGAGGTTAGACCTTACCTATGTGAAGCACCTTGGGGGGACTTGTGTTGTGATTTGGCTCTATATAAATAAACTGAAATGAATCTGACAGCGCCATTGTTCCATTGTTTGGGGAGAGCTCTGCTACTTGTGGGTTTTTTTTCTTCCCCTGAATTTTTCTGAGCATCTAAGACTATGCATCTGCCTGTTAAATACAGAAAAACCCTTTCATCACATCAAACTACAGACGATGAATGCTGTTTGGCTAAAAATAGAAAATAACAAGCTTTCCATATGCCCAGACATGCTGCGCTGTAAACCTTCAAGTGCCTCATCAACCTGTCTCGCTAAAACAGTGACAGACAGACAAGTTGGAGAACACACAGCATCTGTTTTGCGATCACCAGCTGCCAAAAAATGATGACTTGTCCATAAAGAACAATGTGCGACCAGGCTTGACTTCAATTCCTGTCAAGATGTTTTGTTTTTTTTCAACAGACAGAGCCGTCGTTTGTTAGGATATTCAAGCTCCATCTAAAACAGCTTCACTCCAGCTGACGTTAACTAACTACAAATCCTCCAAACCGATATGTCTTAAATACATCTTAAAAGGCTTTGCCTTTAAAACGGCTTTGCAAATGGCTTTGCCTGGAGGTGCCGTATACACAACAAACCCAGTACCACTCCACTGAAACATGTGGCAACAACAGCTCCAGGAAACACCAAAAATAGAGGCAGGAAGTCCATTTAGTAAACACAATAAAACACATGCCACGCCACCATTTCTCCTACCCTATGAGTTGCTCCATTCCAGCTCCTCGGGGTTCTGGTGGCTCCCCAGGATTGTGTTGGTAGTTTCCTCGCTTACACTGTATGCTGCCTTTGTCTTTAACCTGGAGACATACAGTACATACATGTTAGCCAAGCGTCAGTTTGCATAGCCATGTCAGGTGGAGGAAATAGCTGACTAAGCAGAGGAGTGTGCGAGCCTATTCCCCTATCATTACATACGAGAAGCCAGCGACTTCTCTGGAAACACACAGAACAAAGGTTATTTGCATGGCTGTCTCACACACGTAACTCAAAGTACTGCAGAGGCCTCAACGGTCTGATGAAGGTCGACTCAGCCAGCAATGTGTATGTAGCTAAAGTATCAACCCAGAAACTGTGACTGTGACGGACGCATGAGCGAATGCCCTTGATCTCCAAAACCATCAGTTACTAGAAAACTGTAAACAAAAACCACGTGTACGCCCTTTTTCCCCACTTATGAACTGGAATTTACAACGGAAGACTGTGCGATGAAAATGTGCATGCCTCACGGAATGTTTGTGCGTACATGTGCTTTTCAAAGCAAGTCAACCAAGATGTGAAGAAGAGGGAAAGAAAAATAAGTTGAGACAGGTTTGAATGTAAAACAAAGCAGCCTGTGTCACAGAACCTTTATTTATCGCTAAAATATTACTGATGTTCACGCATATGCACACCTATATGATTACGTGCAATAATGGTAAAATGATTAATTATTTACCACTCACAAACTGCAATGCAAATAACAGTATGAACTAAATTTCAGCAGTCATAATTTTATTTATTTATTATTGGTACAGAACCAAGACCGCCAATCCCCCAATCACAGAGGTGCCCGAAGTCTTTCCTTTCAAGGGCCATAAATTAATCTGGATGTGAAATAGATATGCAATTACATTGCAATTAAATGTATTATATTTCATAGAAAATTACCATTCCAAATCTAAAATAAAATTTCAACATAATAAAAAAAAAAAAACCTATTGAATCTGTTTAGCAGTAATTTATTAATTTCCATGTTTAGCAGTAATTTATTCATTTCCACAGAGCTTGTCAATTGCCATGGTGGGCCAAATGTGGCCTGTGAGCACCACACTAGGTAGCAGTGCTTAAACACGTCCGTGTGGCCACAGAAAGACAGGCGGCAGAAACTTGTGTTGTGGTGTGTCTGTTTCTGCTTTAGAACATAACTGCAGTGAAACAATCACAAAACAACATTTTATTTCTCTCCTGAAGTCTCTTTACATTCGCACAGTAGCTGCTCTCTTGACAACAGCTCCCTCTCTCACTCCCTCTCGTCGTCACAGTGTGTCTAGAAGTGAGCTGAGTAGATTCAGAGCAAGCAGTGAAATTTGCTCCTGTGGTGGAGGTCTCACAGACTGGAGGCAAGTCTAAAAGCGCCACAAGCGGCTCTCACATTTCCTCCATAATTTGCTTATGCAAACGCCTGTTCTACCGTTTAGCGCGGTATCATCAAATTCCATACTATACAGCAAATAAATTCATGCTCATGTACTTCGTATACCCTTTATACCACCCACCTCCACCTTCTACACCCTAGTTTGTCATCAACCTGTAATGTTTGTTTCACTAAAAAAAAGTGCTCTGACATGACAAGTTACAACACCAATCTAATTCATAATTTCAGTTACTCGTGTTAATGTGAAGAAAATACGCAGATTGTGTGTATGATTGGAGACTGCATGATAATTAGTGAGAACATCTGGTGAAAAAGGAAACATACTGTTGAGGTGAACCTAGAAGACATTCCTGTGATCCATGGAGCTGAATGTTTGGAATAATGAACTTCAGCTATAACTGGGATGCGCGTAGCTCCCCAGCACGCAGCCTACACAAGCTGCCTTTGATTTGAAAGCAAAATCCTGTCAAAGCAGACTATGGCTGTTGATGGTAATGATGAAATTATTGATCAGTAAAGATCAGAAAAGCAGTCATCACCTCTGTTTATCATTGTTAAAGTCATTAAAAAAAAAAAACATTTCAAACCATTGTAGCAAGGAGAAGGATGCTGAGGATGGAGCCAGCAGGCAGGAGGAGAAGAGGGAAGCCAAAGAGGATGTTTATGGTACGTGGTGAAAGAGGACAAGCAGATGGTTGGTGTGACAGATGAAGATGGAGCTGGATGATCTGAGCCCTAACAGGAGCAGTCAAAAGAAGAAGACCAAGAAGAAGTAGACAAAGATTTTATAGGCTTTCTTAGGCCCCACATCCATATAACTTTTGTTTTTTTGTTTTTTTTTTCCTGGTGGAAAAGCACTGAGTGAGCTCCCACAAAAGGGTATCCAGTGTAAAATTTCAACAGATCAATAAGCGGATCCATATCATACCTGCTGTGGCGGCCACACGTAAAACAGGAGAAAGCAAAAGAGGTTCATTTATTTTTTTTTGGAGACACTGAGCTGCTTGAGCAACATCACCAACAGTTTCAAACGTGCTCCAAAAGATATGCAAGTGACGTACTGGATCTCTTGGACAGCATTTTTGATTAGATTACACACATCAATTTTCTCTTGTGGCAAATGGAGCTTATGTGCCTCTGATTTGGTGCTTTTATTGGCAAGCTCACAAACCCATTTGCGATGAAGCAATCAGGCATAAAACTGTTTGGTCTGATCTTGCCATAGCTGATAACACCACTGGGAGAAATTTAGATTTCCTAATCTAATTTGCCCCAGCATGTGTACTTTATATTTGTAGTATAACTTGTCAAACCACTGAGAATTTTTAAAACCAATTTCTCATTTGTCAAATAAAATTACTAATATTTTGCCACTTACGCCTTTTTTTTTTGCTATTTTGAGGATTTGTTTTTGAACCAAAGTGGTGAGGGGCAATTATAATTCAGTTTGAGGAGTGACTGGTCCGTTAACCATACGTTTGGGGGTGCGTGTCAAGGTGTCCTTGAGCAAACCCACACAAATGTGAGATAAAGATTAATTGGCAGTAGATAAATGAGGAATTTTAAACAGAGACAAAATAAATGACATTCTTCCGTCAGGCATCTGGGCTTACACTCAGGAACAGGGTGAGCGGCTCGACTGTCCGGGAGGTACTCAGAGAAGAGCCGCTGCTTCTTCGCATCGAAAGGAGCCAGCTGAGGTGGTTCGGGCATCTGGTGAGAATGCCGCTGGTCGTCTCCCAAGGGAGGTCTTCCAGGCACGTCCAACTGGGAAGACGCCACGGAGAAAACTCAGGACACGCTGGAGGGATTATATTTCAAAGCTGGAGAGGGAACACCTCAGGATAACCCAGGAAGAGTTAGAGGAATTGGCCGAGGATTGGAAAGTGTGGGAGGAGCTGCTTGGTCTGCTGCAACTGCAACCCGGACCAAGCAGGAGAAAATGAATGAATGACATGACACTTTTTATGGGCTATTTTACATGAGGTTGATTAAATAAATCACTTAAAAAATATGAGCATTCATCAATCCCAACATATTTATCTATAATAAGAAAAATCATCAACCATTGTGACTTTGTGATTACACGTCAGGATTTCTGAGGTAGGAACTTTAATTCCCTGTTACTGATAATATTTAACTGACATAAACTCAAATGATTGCAGTAATTAGTCATTTCTTTTGGCTTCTCTTTTTTTTTGGCTCGGGGTTGCCACAGCAGAGCCAATATGGCGCCGCATGCTGATTTGGCGCAGGTTTTACGGAGTACGTTCTTTCTGGCGCAACTCCAGATGTACACGGAGAACGGGGCGCAGGCGGTGTTGAACTGAAAACCTTCGGTTTCAGAAGCAAATGCACTAGCCGCTTGTGCCACCGCACATAAATGGAGAAAACATCGATTAAGAAATTACTTTACGTCTGGGATTAAAAACAAACTGACTCAGTTGCACAGACATTAATATTACTCAGACATCTCAGCTCTTTCAATGTTTTTCCTTCTCAAAGGGAGACTGTAAATTCACCAGTATGTGTGAATGCAATGACTGGTGATGTTTCTGGGACATCTTAAATCTCTCACGGTTCATCTTAGATATGTAGAAAAGTTGATGTTCATATTAAGTGTGCCAAACAACCAAACTTTTTTTTTCCCACAAACACTTTCTTTTATGTGTAACTAAAGTAGCGTATGATAACAAAATGTTATTATTTAAAAAAAAAAAACCTGATTAATTATGAAACTCAGGCTTTTTTCTCCATTCATGTTCAGCCTTGTTATGACCATCTCTCATTCACTGAAGTCATCCACATTTACTGCTTTGCTTCCACCGAGTCATGCATACTAATCTGTGCTGTAAGATGAAGCGGTGGCCAGCCACTGCCTGCCTTTGCCATCAAACATGCATAAGAAACAGATGTATCTTTGATGTCAGCTTGTTCCTTTTCCCCGTGTATGTGTGTTTGCACGTGCGTATGTCTTTGTCAGTGTGTTCCCGGCCCCCGCGGGTGCAAGTAAGACGAGAGAGATACGGATACAAGCCCCAACACACCACAAGGGAGGGCCAACACGGCTGCTTGGCAAGACAAATAATCAATGCAACAATATGTTGCAACACAGTTTTTTTTTTTACAGTGCAGGATTTACACATTGGAACCAATTTGAAATCCATCCATCCATTCATTTTTTTTTTTTTTTTATATTTAAACTGCTGACAAATACGAGGGTGATGAAGCCCGTCCTAGCATGTTTTTTTGAAAAGTACGGCTATTAGTGGGCAACATGATGGTGATGGTATTATATCACAGTATTAGTTTTTCCATGTTATGTAAATTTAAAAAAAAATGTTTTTTGACAAAATATGGATGGACAAAATATGGACAAAAAAATGGATGTCAATTTGGAGACATGGAAGAGTGTTGCGCTTTCTCAGTGGGGGGGTGGTTCTTTTCAAAATCTGAGGTAAAATTAAAACATTTGGGGTGTAATTCTTTTACATACATACAGAGGTCTCAAGCAAGCAGTGTCAGGCCTAAATAGGCAGATTCTTCCAAATTGCGCAATTTAAAGTAGCAAATTGAAAATGCCCTTAATGGAAACACATGTATTTAAAAAAAAATACCTCAAATATCACAAAAACATTTCATGCTCACATGAGGTGGTTTTTCAGGTGAGTCTAAAAAGCCAAATTTGTCTAAAAAGCCAAAGGTGGAATAGAAATACTTTTGTCGCTATTACAGGTCACATGACATACAGAAGGTGTCACATGACATTCCAAAATACATGATGCTGTATGTGTAGACGGAGAAAGAGACAAAGAACCTGTTAAACCTTAAAGACATTATGCTATGGCAACATTGGATTAATTTAAAAAAATTAAACAAGGACACGGCAATATTTAGTGGTATTGACCCATCCGTCACCAAGACTACTGGAATTACTATACTCACGAGAGCCTAATCTGAATGACAGTTAACACAACAAGACAAAGCCCAGCAGTCACAGTCCAACATTAAATGGAAATGCCGTCATCTCGCTATTGTGCTTTGTCGACATTCTGAAAATATTGTTTACCTTTTGTGCAAATCTGTAATTGAAACCCAGCTAATGATGTTCATAGCGGGAGAATGTATTTGAAAACACTATGGAACTTTGGAGATGTTTAACAACCTCAAACACATGAAAATGTAAAAGGTAGATAAAAACTCATTTTGCACTATATGACCTCTTTAATAATTAATTTATTGAGCAAGAGTTTAACCTGGGCTATTTTCATTCTCAAATCTGCTCCTCCAAAGTTAAAAGCTGGATGAAACACTTTATGAATCAACGATTTTTACAGTTTTAACAAATCTGCGGCTGTGTTTAATTAACGACTGTTAAGGCTGAATAAGCAAGCAGTGCAAAAGTCCGCTGGTTCACACAACACAATCACAGTTTAACAATTATGTATTTCCATCACTGTTAACTTATGCTTTCATGTGAAAATATTATAGTTCGCTACATCTGTGAGAAAAGTATTTATCAAGTTTTCTGACTCATGTGGAGCTCAGCAGAACAAGAAAAAACAAAAAAACAAACCTGCAATCATCACAGGCTTAGTGCTGCTGGGCTGATCAGAGCAATGTGCATGCCCTAAAATGATTGATTCTCAAACTAATGGATATTTGGCATTATTTTTCATTATTTCAACACAGTTATTTTACATTGGCGTCACAAAAAAAAAAATGTTTCTGGCCTGACGAGCATTGTGGTTGGCCTAGCGCCAATAAAAACTGATTTCTCTTTGCGCTGATGGTATTGCACCATCCATGTCATGGCACATTATCGCACCGGTGATGAGTATGATACCACATGCTCCTACGTGTAGCTATGTTTTTCTTAATGCATGGATTACAACATTAAAATGCATCAAACAAATATTTGCTGCAATTTGGTATTTTTGTGTTTCCCCCCCACCGAATACGAAGAATTTATTTGTGTATTTTTATTATATATTGTTTCTACAACTGCTGAACTCTGATATTTCAGAGCTCAGCGCCACTTGCCTCTGAAGTAGCACATGAGAGCAAGGTGCCATTTAATGCAATTGCACTTTATGTTTTGGGAACAATTAGAGGACTTACTGTAGTCATTAGAAAAACTATATCAGATCTAAAATCACACACACACACATACACACATGACTGTGGTGCAAAAAAAAATTGGAAACTGCTTGGGTCTATTATGTTTGTTGAGCATTATGACCACCGAGCACTCTGCGACTGAAACGTGGGTGCCTGACGTTAGGAAATTTGCTGGCATTGAGCTATATAACAGCAATGGTTCAGATCCACTAAACTGTCATGTTTCAAAAACTAAATGTGAAAACATCCCTTCCATAGGATTTTAACCCTCATCAATACACGTCGTGAAACTTGCTAATCTGTAAATCTGGGGTAAAGGCAGACCACACCAGAATTTTTTTTTAACTATTAACATGTTTTAATTTATTTAGTTCTTGCAGGTATCTGTAGTATAACTACACCGGGTCACTTTGCATCTATTTTGAAAAAAGATTTTTGAATAATTGACTGATAAACCACATTTCATTCCAAAAGACTGACTTTTCAATACAAAAATTCAATACTTACTCCTCCTCCCTGCACTTGCTCTGATGCAAACAACCTGAACAAAAACTGTTCTGACAGTTCAGTAGTTTTGAAAAATTGACATTAAGCTCAAAGTTTTGTTATGGAGTCCAACTAGATATCACTATATCAAACTGAGGTCCACGCGAACCCCATAAGGAAAATTCTTATGGAGCCCACAGCATTTCATCAAACTGGATCAAAATAAGTGAAATTCTGGGTATACAATTGTATAGGTGATGATTACACCAAATTTCAGCTGAATATGTATAAGAGTTAAGAAAATGTATCAAAAATATTGCCCTGGGGTTTGCTTGCTGTGGTTAGGGTTAAACACACATAACCATGAATCATCCTGTTTGTCATTAGCCACACCTATTTCATGTAGCTCCGGGATTTATTCTCGCATGTAGCCGTATACACATGAAAGGTTCCAATCGGAATGGAATCCAGTCAGAATGGAATCATTCCAATCAGTGAATCTACACATATCACTTGTATGACCACAATAAAAATGATCAGATAGATACAAGCAGTTGTACGTACTGCTCAGCACAATCCGATGTGCTATTTTGATATGTCAAGAAAGCTCTTCCTGTTGCTCTGCGTCGTTCTATTTTTCCTGCCCATGCTGCAGTAGCAGAGGTGCTTTGAAAACATGTTATCAGGAACAAAACTTTTACAAAATGTCCTCCCTGTTTCTGCTACTCCTTATGCCCATGCTGCATGGACAGATTGTTTCATCCTACCCTCGAAAAAAGTAAACAATAAGGCTTTTCTGACCACTGCTCATACATGGTCATCTGGATTTCCTTAATTTGTTTCCAAAACTAAAACAAGAAAAATATGCACTTATGCACATACAGACCTGTTGCTGACTGTAACCTTTAAATATGAAATTAATAAGTTGATATAAATGCACATTCATGAGCCGTCCAGCAGGTACCTGTGTTAGCCATATTTTTCTTTTGATGCAGAATCTGGAACAATGTCTCTATATGCTGTGAAACAGTGTTTCAAGTTTGCCATCACTAACTTGCAGGTCTGATGAAAAGTTTGAATATAATTCCCAATCACCCTTCCTCTCAATTCTTTTTAATCCCAGTTTTACTTTTTGTTGTATGTTTCGTTCCCTATTTGGCCATGTAGTGGGCATGTTTCTCCCGGCGGTCTCTTGCTTAACTTGTTCAATGATATTCACATACGGACTCCGAAACAAGTGATGTAAATCTTTTGAAACGTTGCAGCACAGTGTTTTGAGTGTGTCATAACTCGTGCAGTACAGATGAAACGCTTTGGTATCATCTTGAGCTACACATTGTAATCATTCTTTAATTCTGGTTTTACTTTTCAAATCTGTTTGATAGTTTGTCCTATCTTCCAGGTATGTCCAACTGGGAGGAGACCCAGGACACGCTGGGGGGGTTATATTTCCCAGCTGGCTTGGGAGTGCCTCGGGATCCCCCAGGAAGAGTTAGAAGACTTGGCCAAGGATTGGGAATGTGTGGGATGAGCTGCTTGCTCTGTTGCCACCGCAACCCGGAACCAGAAAATGAATAAATGAATAAAAAATAAATCAGAAAATTCTGTTGTTTTTACAGTAATGGCAGCTGTGGTTGCCAGAATAATTATCTTAAAAACATAGAAAAAAAGATTTTTTATTTATTTTTATTTTTTTTCCCGAAAATAAAGCCAATTTTCCAGTATAAGACCAATGTAATTTGCAAAAATAATAAATAAAAAAACAATAATGTGGTAATGGCAGCCTTGAACCAAGGCCAACACACTAACTGCTTGTCACATGGGGGGGACTTAGTCTGAAAATGTAAATAACTGCAGAATCTGTATTATTCCATTGGAGTTCAATTCAATTCAATCAGTTTATTTCAAACACAACGTTCATAGAAGTACATAAAAAAGAAATAATCACTGTGAAATATAGCTGACTCAATTCTAAACAGACATGATTTTTTTTCAGAAGTCCCCATATGAACATACTTTGTACAAATACATTAAAAATATGTTAATGTGATATACAATTCATTATATTGTCAGAGTAGTTCCTGTTATGTGACAGCACATTGGCACAAATAGTAAGCGTGCTTGTTTCCCAAGCAAAGTATTCCAGGTTCAAAGCTGCCTGAGGTTTATTTGCCTTCTAGAGCTGGAGCTGTGTTTGAAAAACCAGATCAACATGTGAATTTCATAGCAGACCTCTTGTGTTGGCCTTGAGCGAAGTAGGAGCAGCGCAACAAAATCTCATTAAATGGGGTGCAGTAAATAAAAAGTGCATTTAAATATTACAAAAATAATTAGTTTAATAACAGCATGATAATCACAGTTTTGGAAATCAATGCTGTTGGGTTTAGTGTTTTAAAATGTATTCTGTAAATTACAATGGCTTTATATCGTAAAACTTACATCTTGTTCTGAAAAGGTATTTACATATTTTACTGTATTTTTTACAGAATTATTGTAACAACCACACATGCAAGTTTTTTTTTACAGTTAACGTACGGTCAAATTGGCTACAAATGAGGACGACAAGCAGTTGGCTTTGTCGCTTGATGGGTGTTCCCTTAGCGTGCATGCTAATATCTCCGTAAGACCTCTTTTAAATCACTTCAGAGGCGTTATGTGGTTATAAAAACAGCAGTTTTAGATTCAGAAGTGTATATTTTTTGCTAACTTTTACAAAATATATGAGAAAAACATTAGATTGATACAGAAATAAGCTGTTTCGCAGTGTTTTCCACCATCTTGGTTTATTTTGATCGAGCAAGCAGCCAGCTGACGCCACACTGCCTTTTTTACTCCGATTGGCAGTTGCCGTGTCACATCGCTGAGTAGTTGCATGAAATAAAAGCCCACTCTGATTGAAAATGAATGGCAAGTTGCCTGTGTTGCTTGCTGTTGCTTGTAGGCCATGGGACATGTAATGAATATATGCCTAATTTTTCATTTTTGTGCAACAATGGTGGGGGCAACCTAAAACTGGTATGGCTTTGTAGGAAATCAATGTCCCCAACCTGGGGGGGTTGCTCATGAATTTATGACGTGCAGTTGATGAAAATGCGTGTTTTCCTATGGTACATCAAGTGTATTGTGGTTAACGTTTTCCACAGATCATCAGATTGATGATTAAAATTGATTGAGAACATTAGCCAAACTATTGTGAAGTTCTGCAAGGTCTTTTCTTGCATCTGCAGGGGTG